>JASAUF010000122.1:3000000-3240000 GCA_030180095.1 Magnolia changhungtana
GATTCCTCTTGAAATTCCCTACTCGCCTCTAATTCTGGATGATCGTCCGAATTATCCTGTTCACTCTGAGGGCAGTTTGAATCAGAAGAGTGGTCTAACTGGTGATCGGTTTCTCTGGGGAGAGAGTTGAGGTTGGAGTGGTGGAGGAAATATGGAGAAATATCAATGTGGATTTGGCCAGATTCAGGGGGAGCTGCAGCAGGTATGGGAGGAGGCTGTAACCTGTCAGCAGGGGCTACAACTGAAGAGGAACGGGAGGGCGGGTCGATTGGTTGAGCAACATCAACCACTGTGCCCTGGTGTGACTGAGCAACTACAACAATTGTGCCCTGCTGAGAGGAGAATGAGACATGTATAGGGAACAAGGAGAGGTGGTGGACTTCTGCTACTGTGTCTTGATGAGGCTTTGAAGCTTCCTGATTGACATGCAGCCTGATTTGTCTCTGATATGGGCTACATTTGGGGGCCTGTGGGACTTGAACTGTGGAGGTATGTAGGGAAGGGTGGCATCTGTGTAGGCTGCACTGTATATGAGGGCTGCAATCCACCTCCGGATGCAAGACCTTGGAGCTATCCAGCTTTGAAACTTCCGGATGCAAGACCTTGGAGCTATCCAGCTTTGAAACAGAAGCCCGCAATTGGGCCATGTTAGGGGTGGCTGGGATAACCGAGTCGCTGGAAGACCCTACCGATCTTGCACACGATGCTGGGCTGGCCGTAGGAGAAGGAGCTGGGGTAATGCGGGGGCGTTGCGATGAATGGGTGAAGTGCGGACCGGATCACTGGGAGGGGCATTACTTCGATTTGGTGAAGAGTGGGTCGGGTCAACGATAGGGACATGTCGTCGAACAGGTGAAGTGCATACCGGATCAATGCGAGGAGCATTACTTCGAATGGGTGAAGTGCAAAACAGATCAATGAGAGGGGCATTTCTACGAACAGGTGATGTGCGGATAGGAGCTGTTCCCCTGTTTCGGTGGAAGGATGTGACCCCCCAATCTTTAGTGTTGAGGTCATGGGGGGGAGGTTCCTTAGGAGGATCCTTAGGAGGGGGTTCCTTAGGAGGTTCTTTAGGCGAGAGATTCTTAGGAGGGAGGTTGGGGACGGGAGAGGTCCGGAGCACACTGGTAGGGAACTCTAAGTTGGCATAGACAGGGTAGATTTCCTGCCCAACTTTCAGCTTGATTATTTTGAAAAGTTCCCTCCCTGGCTTCAAGGCGAGCTTTACCCTCGCGAAAACCTGGAAGATGTAGAGGCTGGACATTGAATCCACCTGAATCACCTTACTGAAGTGCTATGCGATATCAACAATTGTAGCTTCGAACTAGGCGTGGGTTGGAATACCATATAACCTGACCCATGTCCCTCCGTTGCACATCCCTGACCTCAGATGCCAGGTTACGATTTTCTCTAACCCCATTTCAGAGTGCAGAGCTGGGTCGGAAGCGAAGTCTTCTAACTCGTCTGAAGATTGAAATTGCAAGAGGAAGGAGTCCGGAGAAATTCTAGTTATGTCAATCGCCGATGCCACGAACCTGGAGTTTCTTATAGCCCTGATTAGTTGGATGATCGGGGTGGTTAGATCAAAAGGAAAACCTACTAGGGCTTTCCCCAAATGACATTTCCGAATAGCGACCGCTGCTTCATTTGCGATGACTGTACAATCATCACCGTCTCTATTTGCTTGTTTGTGTGTGTGTGTGTGTGGGGGGGGGGGGTGGGAGGGGGGGGATTGCTGCAGTATAGCGCTATAGGATTTGGGGTTGCAGGGAGTGGTGGGCTCAATCGGACTGGAGTTCGCCACCTGGGCGGGGAGATGGTGTCGTCTTGGCTTGGAGATCATCACCTAGATTGTAACCACCCTCCCGTCAATTCACTTCCCATTCAAGACTCTAATGGCCGCCCTTGCTTCATCTTCATAGAGAAAGGTAACGAACACGAATCCCCTTGGTTTGACAGAACCAGGGAAGGTTGGAATAGATATACTTTGTACTTTACCATACTTTCTAAAAATTGTTTCAATATCCGAATGCGAGCAATCAAAGGGGAGATTGCCAACGAAGACATAGAATCCCGATCTAGTCGTTCGCTGGTTTGGGAGGGCACGACGATCCATCAGTCATTGAATATGTGGATTGCTGGTGCAATTTTTTTTTTCTTTTTTTAACATGCATGTATCTGTGAGCAAAATAAAATAAAATTGGAGTAACTGTAATTGAATAGATTTTTTGGGCATGGTTCATCCATGATAGGGCCAAGCTTGGATAAACCAAGCAAGGCTCCACATCTAGATCATTGGTGTGATCTATGCATGGTATCTTATGAAATTTTAATTGGACCCAATTGAAAGTCTAGATCAATTGATTGGATTGGCTTGATTTATTTAAGTGTCTAACTTTTATGATGGGGTGATCTTTTAGGAGAATTTGGACTCCCGATGCAAGCCTAATTCAAGGGGGAAGCCCAACCCATCAACCAAGGTCAAGACTTGGTATTCAGCCCATTATTTCTAGATCAAGTGCATCCATGATTCATGACTTTAAAACCGCGTTCCATGCACAAAAAAATGAGAATTTAAAATTTAAATATATCTTGAAGTTGTATTTTTACGTGGTTTAGAAATTTTGCATTTTGTCTTAGAAAGATGTAATTGTATTAGAAACTTACAATTGTTATTAATGTATTTATAAGACATGATTATAATTGATCTATATAATGACCCATTTGCAATGAGAAATATAATCTAATTTTTAAGTTCAAAATAAAAAATTATTTCTCGTAAATTTCTAATGGAAGAGAGAGTTGAGTGAATTATCTTTTGTTGCTAGTGGGTTCAAGTCATACCGGTTGAGTGATTCTTGATTCATCGACAACTCGTTTGGTTCATAAGCAACTTGTAATTGCAGAAATTTTCAATTCAAACAAGTTTGTTGCTTATGATGTTTTAGGCACTTTTGGTTAATGAATAAGTTTTATAATTTTTTTAGTAATTTATCATCAAGTCTACTTTTATTCTATAAATTTCATACCATTCCATTTTTCAATTATTAAAATTCTTAAAGTTCTAATTGCCTAAACTAATAATATATTTAATAGTGTAAAAATATGTCCCAAAATCAGTCACAAATTTTTTTTTTTTGGGGAAAACTGGATTGTATTCATCTCAACAGCTATACAAGAGGATTTGGGGGCTCCCTAGCGAAAAAAAAAGGAAAATATAGAGAAAGGAAGAAAGAAAGAAGGGTGTCGGATGGGCTGGTTAAGAGGTTCGCAAGTTGCCAAACCCTTTTTTATCTAGGAGGATAAGCTCGCAAATTTTTCCTGGGAGGGAGGAAGTTTCCAGAAAAAGAAGGTTCTCCCTACCGGCACTCCCCATGCGAGCCAATTTGTCGGCCGGGCTGTTGGTTTATCTCGGACAATGTGGGAGAAGTGGACCGAGAGGTCGCGAGAGAGGGCGTCGATTCTAGAATGCCAATACCACATGGACCAAGAGAGCGGGGTGCCTGAGGAGAGGGCTGAAATCACCGAGAGGGAGTTACTAGCAATGTCAACTTGGGGAAAACCTCGGATAGCACACAAGTTGAGCCCATCAAAGATTGCTCAAATTTCAGTGAGGGTGTTAGTTCCAAGCCCATAGGAATGAGAGAACGTGAAAAGGGTGTGACCGGCTGCATCTCTAGCCAGACCTCCTTTGCCCAATGAGCCCGGGTTACCCCGAGAAGAGCCATCAACATTGATTTTTATCCAACCAGGGGGTGGCCTGACCCATTTGACAACGATGGGGGTTGATGGAGGGCAGCAGTGAGAGGGCGTGCGGCAAAGAAGGTCGGCCGCACCTGGGAGATGGACGACAGAAATCTTAGGCGGAAGAAGTGGTCTTAATTGGCTGATCCAGCGATGGATGCTGGCTAAAATACGGGATGGAGGAGTATCAATGTTGTCGAAGCGGGCCGAGTTTCTTGCTTTCCATAGCTCCTAGAAAATTAGCGCTGGCATTAGACCTACTAGGGGGTGGGTCCTTGGCGAGAAGGATGCTGTCGTCCACTAGAGAGAGGCCATCCCAACTGTCGTGGATGGGGACAGATTACCCATGCTAGCGACCCTGATGAAAAAGGTCCTAAACAGCCTTGGCTTTGGAGCCCTTCAAAAAAACATGATCAATGGATTCTAGCTGGGGGGACGACGGGGGCGGGCAGCAGCAACAGCTCAAAACTAACGGGATCCCTTCACTCTGAATTCTGACGTCCACTGGGATTGCGTTGTGAATCAGTCACATTTAACTTTGGATTTTATTTTTCTTTAAAACATGACTCATCAAGCTTCGTTTTGACTTTTAATCACCTTAATCCAAACATATCCTATGTGAGCCCACACGTGGAATAAGCCTACCGAGGGAAGGCTTGAGGAAGATGCGGTTTTCTTGTAAAGCTTTTTACGGAAGCTTGTGCACTAGGAAGGTAGATGGGGCCCACCGTGATGGTTGTGAGAAATCCACTCTATCCATCCATTTTGTGAGCTCATTTTAGGACATGCGACAAAAACTGAAATGGATCGAAGACTCGAGTAGGCCATTGGAGAGGAAATAATGACCATTATTGAAACATTTATATGGCTACAAAAGTTTTGTATCAGGCTAATCTTTTTGTGTTTGCAGTTCATCCCAATGGAAATGACATTATAAACGGTTTGGATGGCATATAAACCTCAAGGTGGAACCTCCGAAGGTTTCAATAGTAGGCATTTCTTTTCACATTTTTTCATCTTCAGTAGCCCACTTGAGTCTTAGATCTAGCCCATTTTTTCAGTCCTAAAGGGATCTTAAAATTTTTCTCACGAACATCACCATGGGCCTCACTTAGCTTCCTTGTGCAGGAACTTCCTATAAAAGGCTAGTAGGAAATCTGCTTATGCATGAGGAGGAACCAGCCTGATCTTAAAATTTTTCTCACGAACATCACCATGGCCTCACTTATCTTCCTTGTGCAGGAACTTCCTATAAAAGGCTAGTAGGAAATCCGCTTATGCATGAGGAGGAACCAGCCTCACCAAAAGAATTGACAATCAACCACCGAATGCCAACTGGTCATATTGCTGCGTCATGGCATTTATTCGTCAAAAGAATTGACAATCAACCACCGAATGCCAACCTGTCATATTGCTGCGTCATGGCATTTATCCGTCAAAAGAATTGACAATCAGCCACCGAATGCCAACCTGTCATATTGCTGCGTCATGGCATTTATTCGTCAAAAGAATTGACAATCAACCACCGAATGCCGACCTGTCATATTGCTGCGTCATGGCATTTATCCGTCAAAAGAATTGACAATCAACCACCGAATGCCAACCTGTCATATTGCTGCGTCATGGCATTTATCCGTCAAAAGAATTGACAATCAACCACCGAATGCCAACCTGTCATATTGCTGCGTCATGGCATTTATTCGTCAAAAGAATTGACAATCAACCACCGAATGCCAACCTGTCATATTGCTGCATGCGTTGGTGCCATTTGGAAGCCTGAGCATCTAACTTTTTTTAAAAAAAAAAAGAAACCCCAAAAATTCAACTTGAGTCACTGCTCAACTGGGTTGTGTTAGCTCAGAGACTTGGTCAGACTCAACTCGACATTTAATTCTTGTAAATTAAAAATATTAAGAATATTAATAAATATTTAAAGAAAGATGCCCAAGTGCTTGCTTCCAGAGCACTCTAAGTTATAGTGCTCCTAATTGCATTGGGAGACTTAGTCCAATTGTCTAGACTGTTCATTACGTTCGTAGCTGCTTATCTGACAAATATGATCATTCCATCAATGAACTTTAATATGAATGGTCAAGATAAACTACAAGAAAAAAGGCCCAATCGATAATCTGCTCCATCTATTGTTAGGTTTATCATTGATTGCTTATGAGTGTTAAGCAACTGTTAAGTATCCAATCCATGGCTTAAAAAAAATAAAAGGCTGTAGAGAATGAGTCCAAATAAAAAATGAATTGGATCATCCTATATGACTCGGCACCAAATCTCGATAAAGTGGAGTTGACTCAACCGAGCTTTGAGTCAAATTGTTGAGTTTTTGGAACTATGGTAATCATGCATGACCCTTTATCAGGGCCAGCAAATTAATGGTCGAGATCACAACATATTTACCCACCAACATGGATTCTGAACAGAAGTTGGCATGCTCGGATGAGAAAAACCTTTCAGGCACGTTTATTTCATGTTTCCTCTACCATCGGTGGAGTGTTAGATTGAAAGTCTGTGGTAGAATTCTGAGACATGTAAAGTAAAACAGATAATAGATGGTCCACACACAAAACACATGCACATCCATGTACATGTTTAGTCAAAGTATTTTCCTTGTTTCCAAGCTGAGTTTGGATACCAGCTTTTCACTTTGGCATGCAGATTATCATCAACTCAGTACAAGTACGGTCCATGGGTTGGTGATTTAGATCATTCATCTGATGCACTCCAATGCTGATTTGCATCCTGCGAATAACTCCCAAAGTATAAGATCATTGCCCTCCAATATGTGGACTTTTTCTTCCGCTGATAACATAGACCATTGCTGTATTTTCTGTGTAACATTGTATTTGTAGGGTTGGGATTGTTCCATCTGGGAAACTTTGGCTAACTCCCATCTGCGTCCGGTCTGACAATCTAACGGTGTGGATCACTTATTCATGCACCCTACTTGTCAAAACTCAAGGCTAGATAATACTGTTCTAGTGCTCCAGTGCTCCATAAGTTATAGTGATTCTTGTTGCATTTGAACACTTAGACAATCCAATTCATTGATCCAGACTGGTCATTAGGTCCAACACTCACTTCAGGGACTGCCATGAAAACATCACACTGAGTTGACAAATATTAACAATTTGATCAATGGCCTTTAATTTCTAGTGTGCACATCATTTACCAAAAAAACAGGTCCAATGGCATAAAAAATTTGATGGTTATAGAAAATAAGCCCAAATTAAACAAGGATTGGATTATCGATCAGTATGATTTTTGTACAATAGTCTAGGAAATGATTTATAATTTTAACAGACCGTTAAGGTCAATTCCAAGTGAACCAATGCAACTAGAAGGACTTCCAATGTCACGAGAGAACTGGAGCATTTCTCATATTTAAAATAGTTAAATTTAATAAAACTTATTTTAAATAAAATATCTCCTCAGGGGGGCAGGTTTGAGTCGCACTGAGTCGACTCAACGAGTCTCACCAAGTCTAAGCCGAGTAAGCATGCATGAACCTTTATCGGGCAAGAAAATTAATGGTCAAAATCATGAAAGATTCACCCGGCATGGCTTCTACGCAAAAATAGGATTTCCCTTATCAGAAACCTTTTAAAGAAGTTAGATTGAAAGTCTCTCCGAAAATTCCCGGGCTTATACAGTCCAATAGATGATAGATGGGCCTACACACAAAACGTGTGCGCGTTTACTCAAAGCATTTTTCATGTTTTCATGTTTAGGTAAGGCATGGAGATTATCATCAACCTTTAAGTTTGTACTAGTGGGGTCCATAGGTTGGTGATCTAGTTCATTCATCTGATAGGCTGTGATGCTGATTTGGACTCTCCGATTGACTCCCAGATAAGAAGATCATCACCATCTAATCTGTGGGTTTTTCTGCATGCTGAACATCGACCCTTGCTTTATTTTCTGCACAAGCTTATATTTGTAGGGTTTGGATTTTTAACATTTAGGAATCTTTGGCTAACTCTCTTCAGCATAGGGTCTGACAATCAAATGGTGTGGAACATTTATCCATTGACCCTACTTGTCCAAACTCAAGGCTAGATGATAGTCTACGTAAATGGAGCTCTAAGAATGTTTCATGAAGAGGTTTCAAGTCCAATCGATTGGACCATAGTCTATGGTCCATCCACTGAAAAACATCCAACCTATCCTGTGCGTACGTAAAATCCAACTAGTCCAATTGGTTATAGCGTGCAAAAATGAGCCATAACACTAACCAATTAGACTACACTTGTATTTTGTTATTTATAAATGACTAGATATTGTTCCCTATTGTGTGGCCTACCTTATGAGTGGATGCGGAGGATTTTCACAAAAGGTGATCTTCATGGTGAGGCAAATCTATTGGAAGGATTGGATGCCACGTGGTGATATCACAAGTTGAAGTTACTTTTCTGGGTGGACGGTAAATTATGGTCCAACATGTTGGACTTGAGACCGTCTCATAAATTAGATTAATATAAGGAGAAATGATGGTCCAATCAGTTGGACTTGAAATCATCTTACAAATTAGATTAATATATGGAGAAATAATGGTCCAACCAATTGGACTTGAGATCATCTCATAAATTAGATTAATATAGGGAGAAATGCTAAGCACACTAAAATATAGCTCTCCTAGTTGCATTGTAACACTTAAACAGTTCGATTCATTGATCTAGACTGTTCATTAGGTCTAATACATTTCATAGACTGCCACAAAAATATTACACTGATTTGACAAATATTAACCATCTGATCAATGGCCTTTACGGAATGATCAATATCAATTACACAAAAATAGTTCCAATCATAAGTATGATCCATCTATTTTGTAGGGTCCACAATGGATTCCTTATGATTCTAAAGAATATCTTTTGTTAGGCAACCATTATCATGCCATCCAAGGACTAGAAATTGGATGGATATAAAAAGGGCTAAATCATGGATAGGTTGATGAGTGCAATTTTTTTGCATTAGAGTGCATGAAATATGTTATGAACTCAATGAACAGTTCAGATCACTCAATTGAACGACACAAGAAAACCGATGCTGCTAGGAGCTCTATGAACTATAGTTCTTTGAGTGCATTGGAGCATTTCTCAATGATAAGTTCAGCAAATGCTTTAAACTATAATTTCAAATATTTTGCACGTTGCTCTGTAAGGCATATATCATATAAAATTGCAGGATATATACATGTAATTTAAAGAAAGAATTTGTTGTTTGTGTCAAGCAGATAGCTTTTAAGTGACGTGTATGGAATATCTACATATGGCCCCCATGGTTTATCCAAGGCATTATTCCGATCATACGGTCATGGATGGACCATGCCTAAAACTTTCCCAATTAGGCATATCCTAGCCACCGGATCTTTTATCTTTTTGGCATTGAATATGTGAATTGCTGGTGCAATTTATCTGAATCATGCATTTACTTGTCAGCAATGAAACAAAATTAGAGTTAGAGTACTCATTGAAGAGATTTTTTGGGCATGGTTCATCCGAGATAGGGCCAAGCCTAGATAAACCAAACATGGCTCCACATCTAACCGGGCCGTTGAATTACTTTTGGATCAGGCAGAAATTTGTGCTTCCCTTCATCCAGGTGTTGAGATGTGGAGTCACATCTGGGGGCCGCTCAACCTGTCGAGTGGCACACTTGACCAGTTGTGGACTGGCTCGACTTAAAATCCAGCGAGCAAAATTGATTTTTGATCCGAGATGCTCGACCGGTCGAGGCCCATGCTCGACCAGTCGAGGGGTCCTCTCGACCGATCGAGCAGCCTGCTCGACCAGTCGAGGTTACGTAGATTCGTTTCCAGATCTTACACGGACTACGGATTTTTGAGTTGGTTTTCGGAAGGGTGCGAAAGAGAAGTTGCCTAAACTATAAATAGGAGTCCCTAGGGCTTTTCTAGGTATTATGAGAGTTATTCCAAGGTGTGTGCAAAGGGTTTTCTCTGTACTTCCAAGGGAAGAGGTTAGTAAATTGCATTGTAATCTTTGTTTTCTTCATAGTGAAAGTTTGCATCCGTGGTTTTTTACCTTTGTTGGGGTTTATATTTCTTCTTGTTTATCGTTTGTGGGTGAGACCGGAGTTTAGATCTCGGTTCACTGCGTTGTTTGCGTGCTGCGCAACACCAGGTGGGAAATACCTTACGAAGGGCCTATACCTTACAAACCGATTTGAAGCATATTATCATGATGATCCCATCTCACTGTTTATGGCCCACTTATGTTTTACACCATCCAATTTCTTGAACTTAGAAACAGGCTTGCATGAATAGGTGAAAGGTGAGGGAACAAATAAAGAGGCATTGACTCGCTCCACGAAGCTTCTCTCCAATGAAAGAAAACTGAGGCTGGCCAAAATTCCTGTCCATTGATGAGTTACCCACATCGACCCTCTTCCTCAAGGGAATTTGCAGATCGTTATGTTGTAGTTAGGGTTAATTCAAGATGTTTGCTTTGTAACTTTGAACTGTGTGTTGGAATATGCTTTGTTAATCTAATAAATTATTTCTCTCTTTCATCGATTTTATTTATATTGCTTATTGTTATAATGTACTCGTAAAATGAATATGAAATGAGATGAGTTTGGTTTAGAGATTTCTTTTATATCTTTATATCCTTGAATGAAGTGAGAGAAGTTCAATGTAAGATATATTGTGAAGCTCAACGTGATCGATTCTTCATAGGCTAAAATGTTGTCATGACCAATGAATGATTTGGGATAGCTTAATCCATATATGGGGTGTCTATCTAGCATCAGCTTGTATTTTCTATACTTTTTATAGTTATTATCAAACTTAAGAAGACTTAGGATAGTAGGAAAGACTTGACTGAATGCTTTGCTTCACCACTATACAAGCCTATCATGTGGATGATAGTAAATTAAGTGGTTGATCTCGTTCACAATGGAACTAAGAATCTCAACAAGCAATTTATGGTCTTTATGAGTTTAACTTTATATTGGGAATTAGAGTATCTAATCAACATAGTAAACCAAACTAGCATTTGTAATGTTTTATTAAACAATTAATTTTGAAACCACTTGTTCAATACAAATATCTATTGATTAATTGATACAATTTGATATTAGTTTGATAATTGATTCCATTGCAAGGATATGCACACAAATATATCCCGTCTAGAAGCTTTTAATGATATGAGAAACAAATTACATTTCAAGCTGTGATTTGGCAAAAGTCCTTAATTATATTTCCTATGAAAAAAAAAAAAAAAAACGTTCGATTAAAATGTGAAAATTTTGAGAGAATTAGTCTGTTACATGGCAAAGAGTAGAAATGCAATATATTAATGCATCTTTATTGCCCTTTGTCTTCAAAGTATTCAGATTATGGACTAGGCAGAGCATTATGATACTTAAGGACTTAAATAGCCTTAGTGTTCATTTATTGTATAGCTCTAGGAAGTTTAGAAGTTTTGGTAACATATTTGTGTTGCCCTGAGGTGTCCAAAAGACCTTAGACAAAAACAACATTTGGCAATTCTATTAGAGAAAATTTGGGGCAACAAGGATTGCATTGATAGTTAGGGCAAGACCACTTCAATAATCTAAACAATCCACAAAGTCATTGCTTGATGCTCTGGATGGTTAGTGAGGAGCGGCCATTAGAGCCCTAAACACTCAGCTTTGAGCCATTGATCAATTACTATAAGACTATTTGCACGAAGCCAAATTGTCGGTACTTAGTTTACGCAGAGCCACTACGAGGGGTGGTAATATGTAGGGGTGTAGACGAACCAAGCTAGCTCGGTTAGCTCGCTCGACTCGACTCGAAAAAGCTCGATCCAACTCGGTTCGAAGCTGAGTTCGTGCCGAGTCGAGCTGATTTTTTGAGCTTGAAAATGAGTTCGAGTCGAGTTCAAGCAGGCCCCAGCTCGACTCGACTCAGATCGAATCCAACTAGTTTGGTGACTCGGTTACTTTGCCATTGATGTTGCTCACCAACTTTTTGATAAAATGCCTCAACAAAATGTGGCTGGTGGCAAGGAAGGTTTCGTTGGTGGCAAGGTGACAGGAAAGGTTTGGTTGGTGGCAAGGAAGGTATGTACATGAAACAAATACTTTTTTTTTGTTTTGTTTTTTTTTTTTTTTTTGTTTTTTTGGTTTTTATGTTACTTAGAAGGTGTTTGAGAAAATACCTATAAAATTGCCCCTGTTTGTAAAACAATGGGATTTTGAAGTGGTAGTTCAGGTGTTTGTAGAAATGCCTCAATGGCGAACTCGGCTCGAACTCGACCCAATCTGGCCCAAGCTACTCACCGAACTGAGCCGAGCTGGCCAGTCAAGCTCAAGGACCGAGCCAAGTCGAGCCGAGTTCGAGCTGAGGTCAGCATTGTTCGAGCCAAGTCGAGCTGAGGCCAACTCGACTCGGTTCGACTCGATGTACACCCCTAGTACTATGAGGTCAACCTCATGAGAACATCCCATGAGGTCGAGCTGTGTGGGTCCCATCGTGATGTGTGTTGAAAATCTACCCCATCAGTTAGATGTAATATTTTGTGGTGGGCCACAGGATTAAAAATAAAGTCAATTTATAACTTTGGTGGGTCACACCATATACAAAAGTTGAGAGGGGTTACTCTCTCATTAAAACATTCATAATCATTTATTGGGCCCACCAAGATGTGGTTCACAAATCCATACCATTCATTGTGTGTGTACCACTTGGATGAGGGGACAAACCAAGTTTCAGCTACATCTAAAACTCAAGTGGGCCCCACCAAGTACTTTTATAAGTTTTAGGCATGTCTTCACATGGTTTTAGATGGTATGGCCCACTTGAGTTCCATATATGAGTGATTTTTACGATATCCCATAAAATAAAGGTGACCCATCAAATGCACGGTGTTGATGTTCAGCACACATCACAGAGGGGCCCACATAGCTCGTGGGAAGTTCCCATGAGGTCAACCTCATGGTACCATTTATATACACACACACACACACACGTGCATCTCTTTACTTATACACCTAAGATCAACCGTTCATTCATTAAGTAACTCAAATCTAACTATAAAACATATACTAAATCCAACCGTTCATTCGCCGTATAGGGTATGCGGTCACCTACTCATCCATCCATTTTCAGGATTGTAATTTAATCATCTAAGCCGATTATCCCATGATCCACCTATCTGATCAACTAAAAACCCATCTTGCATCTATCTGACCATGAAAGTAACCATACATTAACTTGTATAAAGGATTAGACTCCTTAATCATTTGATTATTTTACATATATATTATTATCTAAACGTACATCATTCTTGGATCCATCAATTGGGCCTCCTAAAAATCAAACAAAAATCACTATGATGATTCTCACATTTCTCCGGATAAATTTACTGGAGTACTTCTTACATTAGTATATGATTTAACAAGTTTTAAAGGTTCACAAGCCATATACATATTTTGGTGGCAAACTCATAATTTTAAAATATGAGTAAACTATCTATATATCTATACGTACAATCATAAATCCGACGCCCCATATCTCCCAACTAGAAAACTCATTCATAAAATCAACCGTACATCGACTTCTCTACTTTTTGAGGTACCACATGGTCCACTTAAATCTTATTTTCAATACATCCCAACCATTCATTCATGTACGATATAATTTTTTAATGGATTATGTTTAAACGTGCGTAGCATGCCCATTTAAGTTTTAACATTTTAAACGATTAATAGTAGAGGTGGGCATCGAGCCGAGTCGAGTCGAGATGGGCCAAGCTTGTCTTGGCTTGTCCATGATGTACTCGAGTTCAAGCTCGAGCTCGAGCTTGGCCTCGAGCTCAACATTGAAGCTTGGCTTGTTTACCAAAGCTGTCGAGTCGAGTTCGAGTCAAGCTAGTGGTTTGAGTCGAGTCAAGTTTACCTCGAGTCGAGCTCGAGCTTGTTAGGTGAGAGACTAATGGATTCTGTTCTTGATCCACCTCCATTGATGAAAAATTCAAAAATCTTAAGAGAATCAAAGCAAAACCTGATGAAAAAACCAAACAAAGCTTCAAATCGGATGAGGAAACCTATAAGAACCGATCTATTCTTGATATTCTTTCACCAGTAGAAATCTAAGTATTAGAAAAGAAATAGAGCAGAACACAGATCAGAAATCCAAGTAAAGAGCTCTAGCTAATCAGATCATTGGATTTCCTTGAAGCTCTAACAAATCTGAGAAGAACCCATCTCGAATTTCTTAAGTTTCTCGCCTAAGAAGTAGACCTCAAGAGATTTAAATCATACTATTGTGGAGCTGAAATGAAAACTGGTGATGATAGTCGGGGCAGGCGTGTGGCTGGCAGTGGGCAGAGAAAGAGAAGAAAGGGAAAGGGAAGGGGGTGCGTGTGGTCGAGTAGAGACTCTAGGGTTTGTTTTTATTTTTATTTTTTATTTTTAAGTTTAAACTTAAAACTTATATTAATATTATATATATAATATTTAATATATTTATTAATCGAGCCGAGTCGAGCTCGAGTTCGAGCTTCGAGTCGAGTCGAGTTGAAATACCCCCTGGTCGAACTTGGCTTGAACTCAACTCGAGCTTCAAATAATTAGCTTGGCTTGGCTCGAATCAGCCATTCAAGCAGAGTCAATCCAAGCATACTCGAGTCGAGTCGAGCGAGCTTAACTCGTGAATAGCCCTAATTAATAGCTTGTATTAAATATTATTAATTTTTAATAAAATATAAATATATATTAATTAGTATTTAAGTTATTATCACGTGAGTATTGGATTTAGGAATGAAAATGCATGTGACTATCATAAGGAGTCACTAATCAAGACCACCTATCACAATGACCAACCCAACAATTTCAAATCATCCAAATTTTATTACAAGATCAACCAACTATCCGTTCATTAACTTAAACTAATAAAATGAAACCATTAAATTCATACACAATTCAACACCGTCCAAAGAACTTCTCAATTCGTCATCAACCACCCAAATTCATCCATTAATTTGATCCATCAACCCACCCACCTAATCAACCATCCATTGTACATTAATCACTTTACATGTACGCCCATGTGTACACTACTCACACATGCACAACCATGTATATGATAACCATGCACATGTATAACCACACACTATATGCATCACTTCATATACACACGCAATGCATATTTTTGTAATAAATGAAACTAAAGAAGGTTGGTGTTTTATTTACACAAAATGTCATTTAAAGATAACCATTTTATTTTATTTTTTCACATGTGTATATTACGTATGGTGGAACCTCCATATTATAAATTGGGTGGTGTACGCATAAGAATGAAAATGTGACAAAAAAATAATAGAATATATATATATATATATATATATATATATATATATATATATATATATATATATATATATATATATATAATGAGAGGAAAAAAAAGGAAGTTTGGTAAAACTTTTATCAAAGTAGGTAATCTATCTTTAATCTGAAATTTTTATATTTGTTGTTATTAAATTTATTTTTATCATTATAGTTAATTGCTTTTAAATTAAATTTTTGCAACAAATTATTATTTATTGTGAATATATTTATTCATGGAATATTTGTAGAAAAAATGTTCAATTAGATTAGAGTGTGTGTGTGTGTGTGTGTGTGTGTGTGTGTGTGTGTGTGTGTGTGTGTGTGTGTGTGTGTGTATAGAATTCTAAATTACTAAATTTAATACAAAAATACAAAATAAATTTTAAATTATTTGAATTATGTAAGAATTAAATTTGAAATTATTCTGAATCCTACTTTAGTTATATTTTAAATTAATTTTACTCACATAATTATATATATTGACTTAAATTATAAATTTTAGAATTTTTTTTCAAGACTAATTAAAAATAATAATTCAAAATAATTCATACTAAATAATATTTCAAGACTAATGATATTTATAATATTAGGTAAATTCTAATAATAATTAAAGTCTAAACTTAATAATTTTAAATATCTTATTTAGATTTAGCTAAACATAAATCAATTAAAATTTCAGTTTAGAAATATTAATGTATGATAAACTAATTTAAACTTAAATTCACTTTAATATTGTTTAACTTAGTTTGATTAATAGTAATTTAATTAGATTATGAACTTTAGAGTTTGATTTTTAATTTTAGGGATTATATAATTAATTTCAATTGGAAAATTTTAAATTCTAAAATTAATTCTAAATAAACAAAGTAGATAAGTACTTATTCTAATTTTAATAAATTGAGATTTAATCAACCAAATTTTAAATCTTGAAAATTAGTGATTAATATAGATTTTTAATATATGTACTTACCTTTTAAAAAAATAAAATTTAAGTATGATTTCATTTTAAAACAAGCAGCCAATGTACATTCAGGCTAACTAGGAGCACAAAAAAATAAACACCTGGGAACCTATCATGACAACAACTAGGAAAAAATCGAGAGAAAAGCTAATTAAGCAAAAACAAAAAGCCTAGTGATCCCTGATCGACCCAAGACCCACCTTGTTAAGGAAGAGAAGACCCCTAACATATATTTATTTACCTAATCCTAATAGATGAAAGTGTACTAATAGATGATATTGAATTAAGATTTATTAATATCTTTCTTAATTCAATTAATAGGGTTTGAAATAAGTTGAGAGAGAATTTGATTAATATATTTAGAATATATTTTTCCTTAATTTATTAGAAGTAAATAAAAAATTATTATAAAATATTCATATTTTATTACTATATTACTAAATTAATTAAATTAAAATTGTTAAATATAAATCATACATTAAATTATTTGAATTAATTTAGAATTTAACATAGTTACTTTTAGGAGTTTTTAAGCTTTATTGATTTATAATTTCATAAAGAAATTTTAATTTAAATATAAATAAAATTATAATTTTAATAAATTAATTATTAAGTTATATTAAAAAATTAATTCTGAATTTATAATAATTTTTTTTAATTATTTAATTAAAATAATTACTGATTTAATAACTATCGAACATTATAACGACTTTTGTGCATAATTTGAGAATAAAGAAGAAGGTGTGATGTAGTTATGTAGTTTATATGTAACATGCAGTAAGTTGCATATTTAATAAATTTGATTTGAATCGATGGTGATTACTCATATTGTGTGCATATTTATTTTTAGTTAAGAATTAATGTTGGAATTCGGGTGTATTGTCTTAAGGATGTCCTTAAAAGGCATAAGCAGGTAGGGCGATTCTGTCCCTTGGGTGAAAGTCCCTAAAGTCAGCAAGTAGGGTGATTGTGTCCCTTGGGTGAAAGACCCTAAAGCCAGTAAGTAAGGCGATCGTGTATCTTAGGTAAAAGATCCTAAAACACATTAAATCCTTTGAAGTCTCCTTTGTGTACGACGTATGAGTACAATTGTGTGCGCGGATATACGCTAGAAGTACAACTGAAGCAGTAGTTTGACCAGCTAACGTATAAATGGGTCCCTCACCTCGAGGTACTAATGCGTGTGCGTTAATGCAACGTGACCATCCACTTAGGTACGGTGTTGTCAGAGTTGATGGTTATTTAATTTTGTTATTTATGAAATTCATGAAAAGTTTTGCATTCGGAGCATCTTTACAATTTGAGTATTGCATTCATCTCATCTTTTAAAATTTGGTACTTTAATTCATGTTTTAAATTTTAAATATATTATTTTCATTATTTGCATATTTTGTATAATTATATAAGTTTCATATTTGGGTTGGATACGATCTCACGAGCTGTTATGCTCACCCCCACACAGTGTTTCAAGGTTTGAAGATTAGTCAAGGGCGAAGTAAAGCGACGATCTAACCATCCGTCTAGTCTTAGTGATCTCTTTCTATTTTTGTTAGAAAAAAATGTATAGTAAAAAGCTTAAAAATGGGTTTAACCATTGTACTAAATGAATATTTGATTTATTGTAATGTAGTTTTTATTGAATTAGTAGTTGAGAATATTTAAAATTTTAATCATAACCTGGTATTCGTAGTCGGGTTTGGCCAACTTAGGCACCGAATTTCGGGGCGTAACAAGTTGGTATCAGAGTCCAGGGATTAGATTTCACTGAGGACCTTAGGTATGGGTTACTATAACGCCTGAAAATTGGGGGTCGTGCATACGCTCTACTCCCGAGTTCCAGGACATCATTTATATCCAATTTTTACTAGTTTGCGTTTGTAGACACCCCACCTAGGCTAACATCTAGAGAAAGCTAAGACAATCCGGGAACCATGAGCATATTCTAAACCAAACCCTAATCCGAACCAAGCCATAATCCCAACCTAAACCTTAACCCTAGCCAAGACCCTGATCCGAACCCTAATCAAACCTAAGCCATCACAAGCCATCATTTAAGCCAAAGCATACCCAAACCTTCACCCATACCCACAATTAACTCATTTCTCGATCCATTTTAGGTCACAATTGAGCCAATTTTGAGCCATTTTTAAGCCAAATATCCAAAATGGACTTTGTTTCACTCTCAGGACCTGAAAAAGGATCCATCGGCCAAATTTCGGGAGAAACTGTACCCGAGGTGGTAGTTTGACTACCACCGGCGGTAGTCAAACTACCGCTTCCTCTAAAAAAATATGCGTGGAGCCAACCACATGAGTTTTGAACCAAACCCAGCTCGGGCGGTACCTGAAGTACCGCCACTCGTGCCCCACGTGTGGACATCTGGGGACAGTTGTCCCAGTATCTGAAAGTTAACTTTCTCCTACAATTACCCCCCTATCAGAGCTTATTTACCATTTTACCAACCCCTTTAACCAATGGGAGAGCGCCACGTGGCGTCTCCTTCCTCTCAACCAATCACCACCTACCACATCAGCATTTACCCTCCTCAAACCCAAAAATTACTAAAAGACCATTGGAGAAGGCTATAAATAGCCCTTTCCTCTTCACATTTCAAGCATCCACTTCTCATTTCCAAGCTTAAGTGAGAAGGAGAGGGAGAGAGCTAAAGAGGAAGAGAGTGAGGGTGAGGAGGAGCTCCCAAGCCTCCAAGTCCAGAATTTTCAACTATCCCCTTAGCCCATTCCCTACCTTCCCAACCACCCTGATCCCCAAGTCAAGCTCAGATTGATCATGACTCAATCCATGTCTTTGCCTACTCAAGATCAAGTCAAAGATCCATTCATTTTACATACAAGCATTCATCATGACATCTATTCCCTTCTCAACCCTCCTGCTTCTCTAGATCTCTAGTGAACGTATGCTCTGTGACTTGCCGTACACCGAATCCTGTCACATCAGAAATTCTTAGTGATCTAGTCCACTCTTCTTTACCCTTTTGCACAAACATCATTACATTTTCCTTCTAGATACACCATTGGACGTATGATCTGTGGCTTGTTAAAATCTCGGATCTTACTATATCAGAAATCCGCGTGTGTGCATAGTCCCATCTCGACCACAACATCCATCATCCCTTGAGATTATTTCACTACACTAAGTAGAGACCGTACATTTGTACGGGTAGAAAGGGTGCCTAACCTCTTCCCTCTTTATAACCGAGGTCCCTTATCCGCAATCCCGAATCGCAGACCAGGAGTTAATCTAAGGTAGGAGAGTCTTCGGATTTCTTCAACCTTACATATTCCGTGGGTTCTAGCTGATTGCGGGATTCCAAGATTAATTGGCTAGTGGCAACTCCAACATGCACAAATCAGCCTAATCACCCCCACCACCAAAACCATAACATATCAATTAGTGTCGGCGCCAATTTCCAGTGTCTACAACGTTTAATCAGATTTAAATGCGTAGCGTGGAACTATTTGGAACATGAAGCACAATCACAACTAATCTACTGAAATGGAAGAGATCAAGTATATACAGGTCTAAAAGAACATAAATGAGTCGCACAAGGCGTCACCCAACAAAATTACAAAAGAATGATATGTTCAAAAAGAATAAAACTGAGTCCACGACTCAGCGATCCAAATCCCGCTTGTCAAGCTGATAGAGAGTCGCCCATCAACTGAAAGTAGGACAACTCATCCTCATCATCTAAGCTCGTGCTACCGGGCTCCTCGTACTCCTCGTCTCCTACAACTATGGAAGAGTCTGGTTGGTGTTTTAAAACACCCTCCTAGAGTGGGAATGAGTGATCAACTTAGTGGGTGCTATTAGTCTTAAGTTTTAATAGGCATCAATTATATTATGAACTTAATGAAAAGAAATCATTCACAAACACCTAACTAATCTTATTAATGCGCGTGGATGACGGATGATATGATGCATGCCCTCACCACAACACTCCCTCGAGCGACTCCATCTAACGATCGCGTATGACCAACACTCCCTCAGAGCGACCTCGACTGCCGAGTCACCACCCTAACTAGTACAATGCAATGTGATCGTGTTAGCCGAGTTCTTAGTTAAGTCCATTCATCCAGCAGGTTGGGGAATCTGATACACCCCACGTATCAATGCCCTCAACTGGTTGCGATGCTAAGGCCTCTCAATGTGCAAGGCCAGGGCACCGCGATTCTTGATCTCATCGGGTTCCCCATCCCCGACTTCAAGCACATGAGGAGTGCTGAGAAAAAAGGATCACTCGCGGTCACTATGGGAAGACGCATCACCCCAGCGTGGACCAACAACTTGGATACATTGTCCCATTCCACCATGCCCGGCTCACAAGGCGGTGGATCGGTTTCAAATGGTTAGCAATGGGCTACAACGGTTGTAGGGTGTTCCAGGTTCTATACATATGTGGGCAAACAAGGTTGGTTAGTAAGTAGGTTAGACCACATGAGTCAGGGAAGCACGTGACGAGCGACATCGAGCACAAGGGACCTATGTAGTCGAACTACTTTCACTCGTACACACCCACCCAAACCTACGGGTCAAGCCTAGCATAGTCCTACCAATGGGACTACTGTCTCTCCTCATGTTACTGACCAACTCAAGGGTGTGATGGTGATCTATAATATGCCAACTAACCAGGATATCAACTAGTATATCAATATCATGTTTTCATGCATCTCAATCATACAAAATAGATACTCCTAACAAGCAAACTATCGTTATCATGAAACAAGGTGCATGTGAGTTTTGTGGGTTTATGAGGAAGTTAAACACTTACTTCATCTTAAGGAATCATATGCATAAGAGTAATGAATCATACATACTACAAAACAACACCATATGGGAAATTCAAACAAGGCATGATTACGTAATCGTTTTATTTACTATACACAAAATCATGATTACGTAATGAATCATACATACTATACACAAAATCATATGAGCGGCAAGAACAACACCATATGCATCACTTCATATATACATGTGATGCATATTTTTATAATAAATGAAACTAAAGAAGGTGGGTGTTTCACTTACACAAAATATCATTTAAAGATCATCGTTTTATTTTTTTATTTTTTTTTTCACATGTGTGTACTGCGTATGGTGGGACCTCCATATTATAAATAGCGTGGTGTACGCACAAGAATAGGAATATGACAAAAAATAATAGAAATATATATATATATATATATATATATATATATAATGAGAGAAAAAAAGTTTCGTGAAACTTTTGTCAAAGTGGGTGGTCTATCTTTAATATGGAATTTTTATAATTATTGTTATTAAATTTATTTTTATCATTATAGTTAATTGCTTTTAAATTGAATCGGGTAAGCTTTCTTTCTTTATAGTAGCAAGGGTGAGATTTGAGGTTGTTCGAATCGGGTAAGCTTTCTCTCTATGTAATTTCTACTTTCATAATGTGTCGCGCAGCACGCCAACAGCGCAGTAAGCGGAGATCCAATCTCAAGCCTCACCCACAAACGATAAACAAGAAGAAATATAAACTAGAAACAGATCAAAGCAATCTAAAAAACCACAAGATGTGGAAAAACCCCAACAAGGGCAAAAAAACCACGGATGCAATCTTCCACTATGAAGAAAAACAGAGATTACAAAGCGATATACTAACCTCTCCTTTTGGAAATATAGAAAAAACCCTTTGCCCATACCTTAGAATTATTTCCTAATGCTTTCCAATACCCTAGACAAGCCCTAGGGACACCTATATATAGTTTAGGCAACTAAATCCGCAGTCCGCATCAGATTCAGAAATGAATCTGCGTAACCTCGACCGGTCGAGCAGACTGCACGACCGATCGAGCAGACCTCACGACTGGTCGAGCATGAGCCTCGATCGGTCGAGCACTTCGGAACAAAAAACCTTATACTCACTGGACTTTCAGCCGTGCCAGTACACGACTGGTCACGACCGATCGAGTGGGCTCCACAACTGGTTGAGCAGGGACCACGACCAGTCGTGCGCGGCCCCAGATGTGGCTCCACTTCTCAACAATCTCCCACTTGGAGACACATCGCCATAAACCTTTGTCTTCTTCATCCGGAGTGCACCACCTCCTCGTCTTCAAGCATGAAGACCAATCAAAGCTGAACAGTGCTTTAGCTTCTCCCGTGTGACCGTCTTGGTCAGCATATCCACATGATTCTCACTTGTATGAATATTCTCCAGAGCAATCGATCCATCTTCCAGTAACGAATGTATGAAGTGATATCTGATGGCAATATGCTTGGTCCTTGAATGAAAGGCAGAATTTTTAGCCAAGTGTATTGCACTCTGACTGTCACTGTACAACTTGCAATTTGCTTACTTCTTACCCAACTCCTCCATAAAACCTTGCATCCACACCATCTCCTTGTACGCTTTTGTAGCCGCAACATATTCTGCTTTTGTCATACTGATAGATACTATCTTCTATAACTGAGAGACTCAACTGACTGCAGCACTACCCAGAGTAAAGACATAGCCTATAGTGCTTATTTTGCTATCGATATCTCCTGCCAAATCTGAATCTACGTAGCCTTATAGCTTAATTTTCGATCCTCCATAACATAGCCCTATATCTACAGTACCTACCAGATATCTAATGATCCACTTCACAGCTTCTCAATGTTCCTTCTCGGGCTTGTTCATGAACCTGCTAACAACTCCCACTGCTTTAGCAATGTCTGGCCTCGTGCTCATCATAGCATACATGAGACTCCCAATAGCTGATGTGTATGAGACTTTAGCCACGTAGTCCTGTTCCTCTTGCGTCTTTGCACCTTGCTCCTTAGATAGGTTGAAGTGGTTGGCTAATGGAGTACTAACCGGCTTAACACTTCCCATATTGAATCGATTAAGTACCTTGGCTATGTACTCTACCTGTGACAAAACCAGTTTCTTGTTTTTCCTATCACGCTTTATCCTCATACCTAGGATTTGTTTTGTAGCTCCTAAATCCTTCATGGCAAATTCTCTAGACAGCTGTCTTTTGAGATCTGAGATGTCCTTCATGCTTGAATCGGCCACAAGCATGTCATCAACGTATAGAAGAAGGATGATGTATGACGCATCAAACTTCTTCAAATAGCAACAGTGGTCAGCATGACATCTCCTGTAACTGTTTCCCGACATAAAACTGTCAAACTTCTTGTACCACTGCCTCGGGGCCTGCTTCAGGCCATATAGACTCTTCTTCGGTTTGCACACCTTGTTCTCCTTTCCTGTTGCCACGTATCCTATCGGCTGATGCATATATATCTCTTCTTCAAGGTCCCCATGAAGAAAAGCTGTCTTAACATCTAGCTGCTTTAGATGTAAGTCCTCTGTAGCCACTATACTTAAGACCATGCAAATCATAGACATTTTCACCACAGGTGAAAATATTTCTGTGAAATCGATACCTGCCTTTTGTTGAAACCCTTTCACAACTAATCTAGCCTTGTACCATTTCGAACCATCATGCTCCACCTTCAGTCTGTAAACTCACTTGTTATGAAGAGTTTTCTTACCCTTAGGTAGACTGACTAGCTCCCATGTACGATTAGACTCAAGAGAGTCCATCTCATCATCCATGGCCTACTCCCACTTAACCCATGTATCTGATTGTAATGCCTCTTCAAAATACTCTGGTTCACCATTATCTGTCAGCACTAGATGTCACGCCCCAAACCCAGAAATCGGATTCACAGGAATCCCAATCGCCGAATCCGGTGTTGACCAACCTCCGTAGTATCCCATTCTCGGCTTCCAATGTCATTACGCCAGATTCCAATCCTGGAATCCTACAATGAGGATTTTCAACATGAATTTCTCTCATAAGAAGCATAACCACAAGTTTACCCAATTCACAAAAGCAACATCATCATCACATATCCACTAATATAAACATTTGAATACAGTGCTGAAAGAGAAATACATATGTCAAAAATCAAAGCTCCAAAAGTCTGTTGTAAGCTCCAAGCTCAATACTACTACATCCTGACGCCACCTACACACATTTATCGTGCATAAGCTTATAGAAAGTTTAGAGGGTGGTGAAAGTTTGTGCACAAGGTAAGTGCTAAGTATGCAATACAATGCCAAGACCTCAGCGTTGAAACGAGGTATCTATCACTCGGTCTACCATTTGAGTCGTGGATTTGGGTCCCACCATCCTTGGACGGTCTGGATCTCACGTGGGACCCACAGAACTACAGACGTCAATACGGCAGCTAGAAGCTGCCTGCTTCAACAGAGCAGGTGGGTCCCACGTAGGGCTACCATCATGTATGTTTTATATATAATATATAATATATAATATATAATATAATACTAATAGTTCAGGCCTAGACGGCCTGGACGGTCGCGTACATTAAGGTGCGGCCCCACACGTGGGCCACCACACATGGTGCATATATAATATATTATATATTATATGATATGATATTATATATATATATATAGATATATATATATATATATATATATATATATATATATATATATATATATATATAATAGGGTAGCTGGATAATACACTCCAGCGTCAGATCACACTTCACGTTGGCTACACCCCACTGTCAGTTAACACTTCACTGTTAGCCATACCCCACTGACGGACGGGGTGGGCATAAACCTCATCAAGGTGGGTCCCACATGGCCCACCTGCTTTTGGCTCAGCCTGATATTTATGTTTCCCTTTCATCTGGGCCTGTGTGACCGTCCGGTCATGCAGGCCCCAAATAGGGATCAAGGTGGCCCACCAAAATGGATGACTTGGGTAAATACACATCATGGGTGGGCCATGATCATAGAGAGAGAGAGAGAGAGTGAGAAGGGAGATTGAAGATGACGGAGGGGCCCTGCCACTATGGGCCCCTCTTGTATACAAACATACAACAAGGTGGGTCCCACCATATGTGGCCCTTAAATCACCAAACAAATAACTAATAAAAGGGAAAAAATGTGGGTCCAAGATCACCCACCGATCACTTCTTCTTGCTCCCTTGGTTTCCTTTGCTCCTTAGCTTCGATCCTAATGGAAGAGATGGAGTTTTGATGGTTGGGATGGGAGATGAGAGGGTAGGAAGTGGGCCACACTAAAGCTCCTCCATGAGAGCTTTGGGAGAGCTTGGACATATGACTCTTTGGTTGCTTGGGAATGAGTTTGAAAAATGAGAGGGAGAGGGTTGTAAAGAGAGAGAGGGAGAGAGAGATGGGTGATGGAGTGATGGATATGTAAGAACTTTTTGACTTTAGGGGTAGATGATGTAAGAAAGGTATGGGGTGTGTATGAGTTTGTTGACTTATGGGGTTGCTTGGGGATGGGTTTGAGGTGGTGTACTTGACATGTACTTGACCCTTGATGGGATTGATTGATTGATTGAGGTGACAAGTCTAGAGATTCTATCGGAATTCGTAAGCGCGGTGTTTTCCTCGCATGGAACGCGGGCCCACATCTCCTTATCAGAGTATCGGATCGGCGCGCGAGACGCGGCATCGGAACCGCGGCGACGGTGCTGTCGCTAAGGTACAAGTCTTGGGTTGAGCCGGCTCTAGTTGACGGCATGCGTCTCAGGGTCGCACACAAACGTTAAATAAAGGTCGAAGGTTGCTGAAATTCAACAGAGAGGATCATGGTAACCTATGGAATGGTACAGATTAAGATACGGGTCTTACAACTCTCCCCGCCTAATAAAAATTTCATCCTCAAAATTTAAACCAAACATAACCAATACAGAGCTTACCAAGGGAGGGAAACTACACCAATATATATATATATATATGTATGTATATATATAATCAGAATACAACATACCAACATAATCAAACACCTAAGAGATGGGGATAAAACCCACGAATCTCAAGCTCTAACTCCCAAGACGCCTCATTCCTGAACAATCTAGGAAGACGGTGTAGGGGCCAAGTCATACGAATTGTCGATGACTCCTCCTGATGTCTGAGGATCCTCCTACTATTTCTGCCGCTGCTGGGGTCCCAACGGCAAATACTGCCATCGCTGCTGCTGCTAAGGATGGGGACACTCGTTCCTACAATGCCCTATCCCACCGTACCCAAAGCAAGTACCAGAGAATGGTCTGGGTGGCAGGGGCTGCCGAGGGTGGAGACACTCCCAGAAGCGGTGCCCCACCTTACTACATCTGAAGCATACACTTGAGGACTAACGTATAGGTGGTGCAAATGCTCAGAAGGACGGACGGTTTCTGTGCCTCTGTGGTCGTCGATGCTGCTGGGAACTACCGGAGGGGGTCTGCCTCTTCCGGGCTCTTCTCTGAAGAATGGTGGTCATTGCTTGCAACATTTGCTGTAGCCGGTCTGCACTTACGGACATGGTCGGTGCTGCGATAGACTCGGTTGGGGGTACAGAAGGCTCAGGTGGGGTAACAAGAATCTTAGGCGAGGAAGCGGAAGTCACTCGGGTCACTCGCTTGGGTGCCATGTCCTACAGGAAGGAACAATGGCTTATCATCCCGGGGCACTCACGAATGCATACATGATAGGGAGCTATATCAGGAAGTTTCTAAGTTATTCGAATTCGGGGATCTAATCATTCTAAGTTTGCAACAATCATTCAGTAGAAGGTAGCTATCAGTAGATATGTGATGTTATCCTCAGGTATTCCCAAGTTATGATCTGATACCAGCTTCTGTCATGCCCCAAACCCAGAAATCATATTCACAAGAATCCCGATCGCTGAATCTGGTGTCGATAGCCTCCGTAGTACCCATTCTCAGCTTCCAACGTCCATATGCCAGATTTCGATCCTGGGATCCTACAAGGAGGATTTTTAACATGAATTTCTCTCATAAGAAGCATAACCACAAGTTTACCCAATTCACAAAGGCAACATCATCATCACATATCTCCTAATATAAACATTTGAATACAATGCTGAAAGGAAAATACATATATTAAAAATCAAAGCTCCAAAAGTCTGCTATACGCTCCAAGGTCAACACTGCTACATCCTGATGCCACCTGCATGCATCTATCATGCATAAGCTTATAGAAAGCTCAGAGGGTGGTGGAAGTGTGTGCACAAGGTAAGTGCTAAGTTTGCAATACAATGCCAAGACCTTAGCGTTGAAACGAGGAATCTATCACTCAGTCTACCAGTTGAGCCGTGGATTTGGGTCCCACCATCCTTGGACGGTCTGGATCTCACGTGGGACCCACAGAACTACAGACGTCAATATGGCAGCTAAAAGCTGCCTGCTTCAACAGAGCAGGTGGGTCCCACGTAGGGCCACCATCATGTATGTTTTATATATAATATATAATATAATATAATATTTATATATGCCAACATCTAGGCCTAGACGGCCTGGACGGTCACGTACATTAAGGTGCGGGCCCACACGTGGGCCACCACACATGGTACATATATAATATATAATATATTATATGATATATATATATATATATATATATATATATATATATAACAGGGTAGTTGGATAGTACACTCCAGCGTCAGATCACACTTCACGTTGGCTACACCCCCACTGTCAGTTAACACTTCACTGTTAGCCATACCCCACTGACGGAAGGGGTGGGCATAAACCTCATTAAGGTGGGTCCCACATGGCCCACTTACTTTTGGCTCAGCCTGATATTTGTGTTTTCCTTTCATCCGGGCTTATGTGATCGTTCGGTCATGAAGGCCCCAAACAGGGATCAAGGTGGCCCACCAAAATGGATGACTTAGGTAAATACACATCATGGGGTGGGCCACGATCATAGAAAGTGAGAGAGAGAGAGAAGGGAGATCGAAGATGACGGAGGGGCCCTGCCACTATGGGCCCCTCTTGTATACAAACATACATCAAGGTGGGTCCCACCATATGTGGCCCTTAAATCACCAAACAAATAACTAACAAAAGAGGAAAAATGTGGGTCCAAGATCACCCACCGACCACTTCTTCTTGCTCCCTTGGCTTCCTTTGCTCCTTAGCTTCGATCCTAACGGAAGAGATGGAGTTTTGATAGTTGGGATGGGAGATGAGAGGGTAGGAAGTGGGCCACACTAAAGCTCCTCCATGAGAGCTTTGGGAGAGCTTGGACGTGTGGCTCTTTGGTTGCTTGGGAATGAGTTTGAAAAATGAGAGGGAGAGGGTTGTAGAGAGAGAGAGAGAGAGAGAGAGAGAGAGAGAGAGAGAGAGATGGGTGATAGAGTAATGGATGTGGTAAGTGATGGATGTGTAAGAACTTTTTAACTTTAGGGGTAGATAGTGTAAGAAAGGTATGGGGTGTGTAAGGGTTTGTTGACTTATGGGGTTACTTGGGGATGGGTGTGAGGTGATGTGTACTTGACATGTACTTGACCCTTGATGGGATTGATTGATTGATTGACGTGACAAGTCGTAGAGATTCTATCGGAATTCGCATGCGCAACATTTCCCTCGTACTGAACGCGGGCCCACATCTCCTGGCTAAAGTATCGGATCGGTGCGTGAGACACAGCATCGAAACCATGGTGACAGCGCGGTTGCTAAGGTATAAGTCTTGGGTTGAGTCGACTCTGATTGATGACATGTGTCTCAGGGTCACTCGTAAACATCGGATAAAGGTTGAAGGTTGCTGAAATTCGACAGGGAGGATCCCGGTAATCTACGGAATGGTATGGACTTAGATATGGGTTTTACAGCTGATAATGTAAGGAGGGTGAGTATCGTACCGTGGGTCTTCTCTCCCGAGTAGACATCCTCACAACTGGTGTATGCTGCTCTGCCTCATAATGCTTCTGTGCATGAGCATCCTGTGGCGCTGTAACACCCGTGTCTGGTAACTCTTCCAACTCTACGAATTCCTTTTTCTTGGCCTTATTTTCTTGCACACTGTCCTTATGCATCACTTTTTCAATGAAGACAATGTCCCTTCTGATGATTTTCCTATTTTCTGCATCTCAAAACCTGTAACCAAAATCATGCTGCCCGTAACCTATAAATGTGCACTTCCTGGATTTCACATCCAGCTTGTTTCATGCTCTGCATCAATGTGAATATATGAAGTGCAACCGAACACTCTGAGATGTGCAAGGTTCACTTCTTTCCTAGTTCACGCTTCTTTTGGTAGCCCACCATCCAATGGTACTGAGGGACTTCTATTTATGAGATATGCGGCAGTATTCACAGCATCTGCCCAAAATATTTTGGGCAACCCTGCATATAACCTCATGTTCCTGGAGCGCTCAAGGATGGTCCTGTTAATGCGATCAGCCACGCCATTTTGTTGCGGTGTCCCTGGAATCATTTATTGATGTTTAATTCCATTTGCGGCATAATACTCCTCAAACCTCTTATCACAATACTCTCCCCCATTTTCAGATCTAAGACAATTTATTGTTTTACCTGTCTCATTTTCTATCATAACTTTCCACTTCTTAAATACATCAAATACATCAGATTTATGCTTTATGAAATAGACCCATAGTTTTCTACTAGCATCATCAATAAAAGAAATAAAATAATGTGAGTCACCAAGAGATAATACATGTGCCGGTCCCTACACATCAGTGTGTATAAGATCCAACAGATGCGTCTTTGGAGCACGTCCCGTCTTCTTGAAGCTTACCCTCTTCTGCTTGCCATACACGCAGTTCTCGCAGAATTTCAAGTCAATAGACTTTAGCCCTGGTAGCTAGCTTCCCTTTAAACAATATCACTTTTATCCCCTTCTCACTCATATGTCCCAATATCTGATGCCATAACTGCCCATTCACTCTAGTTGATGTGACTAAGAGTGAACTATACGATCCTGAAGTCACGTACAAAGTACCTTCCTTTTTGCATCGAGATATCATCAAGGCACCTTTTGTGATCTTCTAGGAATCACTGGTGAATGTCGTCACATAACTGGTATCGGCCAACTGCCCCACTGAGATCAGATTACCTTTAAAACTCGGTACATGTCTGACATCCTTCAATTTCAAAACCGTTCCGTCTTTCTAATTGACATGAATGTCTCCCTTTTTAACAATATTGCATAGCTCATCATCACCCAGGTAGACTCTCCCAAAGTCACCTAACACATAATCATGCAGAACTTCCTTATATGAGGTGGCATGAAACGAAGCATCCGAGTCTATAACCCAAGACTCATTCCTCGCATCAAGAGATAAGATTAATGCCTCTGTATCAGTCTCCTCAGATAGATTCACTGAATTCTTTCTGCTTTGAGAACTTTCTTCTTGTTTCTTGAACGCCCTGCAATCACGTTTCATATGCCCCTTCTTGCTGCTATGCCAACACCCGTTTTTGTCTTTCGGTCCTTTGGACTCTTCCTTGACTTAGAACGTCTGTATTTATTACCTCCTTTATTCATCGATCTTCCTCTTCCTTTAACGTTTAGAGCATTCCCTGAATCCCCTGAAACTCCTGATGCCTTTCTTTTAGATTCTTCACTAAGAATTAGTTCGGCCACATTATTAAATTTCAGTTTTGTCGACCCTGAAGAATTGCTCACAGCAATCACCATACCATCCCAACTATTTGGCAAACTGGATAAGATTAATAACGCCCTGACCTCATCCTCAAAAATAATGCCAATAGATTCCAACTGGCTCGTGACTGTATTAAACTCGTTTAGATGTTTAGCCACGCTCCCACCATCTGACATCTTCATGTTGAATAGCTGTTTCATAAGATAAACCTTGTTGGATGCTGAAGGCTTTTCATACATGGTAGCTAGGGCTTCCATTGATTCTTTTGTAGTTTTCACATTGGATATATTGAAGGCGACGCTCTTAGACAAAGAGAGTCAGATCGTTCTTAAAGCTTTCCTATCTAGTAAAAACCATTCATCATCTGTCATCTTTTCTGGCTTCTTATCTTTTCCTCCTAGACGCATATAGAGGTCCTTCTGATACAGATAATCCTCTATCTGCATCTTCCAGAAGGCAAAGTTTGAACCATCAAACTTCTTAATTCTAGTTTTTCCTTCTTCTGTCATCGCTCCCAATAGAACTAAACCAATAGCTCTAATACCAGTTGTTGCGCAGCACGCCAACAACGCAGTGAGCCGAGATCCAATCTTAAGCCTCACCCATAAATGATAAACAAGAAGAAATATAAATTAGAAACAAATCAAAGAAATCCAAATAAACCACAAGACAAGATATATGTGGAAAAATCGCAACAAGGGTAAAAAAATCACGGATGCAATCTTCCACTATGAAAAAAAACAGAGATTACAAAGCGATATACTAACCTCTCCCTTTGGAAATATAGAGAAAACCCTTTGCCCACACCTTAAAATTATTTCCTAATACTTTCCAATACCCTAGAAAAGCCCTAGGAACACCTATATATAGTTTAGGCAACTTCCCTTTTGCACTCTTGCGAAAGGCGACGCAGAAATCCGGAGTCCACACCAAATTCGGAACTGAATCTGCCTAACTACGACCGGTCGAGTGAACCCCACAACTGGTCGAGCATGAGCCTCGACCAGTCGAGCACCTCGGAACCAAAAACTTTATGCTCACTGGACTTTGAGTCGTGCTAGTCCACGACTGATCACAACCGGTCGAGTGGGCTCCACGACCGGTCGAGCAGGGGCCACGACCGGTCGTGCGCGGCCCCAGATGTGGCTCCACTTCTCAACATAATGATCTTCTGTTGTTTTGTGCCGTGGTTTTTTCTCGAAAGGGTTTTTCCACGTTACCATCCTTATGTTTTCTTTGTGTTTGCTTAGTGCTATTGGATTGCTATCCTAAATTCATCTCTGTGGGCTTCCGTGATCCCCCAACACTAGTTGCATTTGAACATTTAAACAATCCAATTTATTGATCTAGACTGTTCATTAGGTCTAATACTCATCGCATGAATTGCCATGAAAGCATCATACTGATTTGACAAATATTAACCATTGCATCAATGGACTTTAATTAATGTAAACCATCAACATCATTTACACAAAAATAGTTCCAATCAGAAATTTGATTCACCTATTTTGTAGGGTCCATAATAGATGGCTTATGATTCTAAAGAATCACTTTTGTTAGGCAATCATAACCATGCTAATTAAGGTTGAGTTTAATCATATTGATCAGTGCAGTTTTGGCATTAGAGTAGATGGTTTGTTTTCTGAACTCAATGGACAGATCAGATTACTCAATTGGAAGGTGTAAGTGAACCAATGCTACTAGGAGCACTATGAATTATAAGTGCTCTGAAAGCATTGTTCTCAATGATAACTTCGGAAAATATTTTAAACTTTTCACATGTTGCTTTACAAGGATTATATCATATAAAATGCTAGAAGTATGCATGTAATTTAAAGAAAGAGTTTCCCTTAAAAAAAAAAAAAAAAAAACACTCCTAAAGCTACGTCTATGGAATTTGTAGATGTGGTCCCCATGGTTTATCCAGGGCATTAATCCGATCCACCCATCATAGATGGATCATCCCTTAAAACTTTCCCAAATAAAAAGATTATAGTTATAGGATCTTTGTGCTTTTTAAAACTGAATATTTGAATTGCTAGTGCTATTTTTCTTAAACATGCTGGCGAACTCCACCCAGGCCGACACGATTTTCTCCTTTGTCGCTGCTCTCCCTCGATCCGTGAGGGGTTCGGTCCTCCTTGATAAAACTGGGCTCGGGGCCATCAGGCGCAGGCATTGAGATTGGTGGAGCAGTTTTGCTCTGTTTTTTGTTGGATTTCTTCTTGTGCAGCTCTTTGGTTGTTTGGCGGCCCAGGTCTTTTTCTTGGGGCCCGCCTCGTAGGTTGTAAATCCGTTTCTGTCTATAATGTATTGGGGGGCGATCCCCTCCTTATTAAAAAAAAAATGTATCTGCCAGCAAATAAAAAAATTAGAGTAAGTGTAATTGAAGAGATTTTTTTGCATATGGTTCATTCATGACAGGGTCAAGCTTGGATAAACCAAGCAAGGCTCCACATCTAGATCATTGGTGTGATATATGCATGGTATCCTATGAAATTTTAATTGGACCCAATTGACAGTCTAGATTGTTTTTTTTTTTTTGATTGAATTTTGACTGCTGATCCTTTGGTCATTTTTTTTTTTTGAAATAACCGATTCCAATGATAAAAAGATGCTAACAAGATGACCAGGAGGGATGGGAAAAAAGGCCCGAGACCCCCTACTTTACAAGGAAAACACCTTCGGGACGCCCACTGTAACGCCCTAAAAATCGGGGGTCGAGCATAAACTCAACTCCCGAGTTCCAATACATCACTTATGCAACAAAATGAATGATGATTGAATGTGGTCGGTATTAGTGCATTGAACAAGAGTGAGATTAAGCCAAAACAGTATATCATACTCTAGAGACAGTTAAATTTGCAAGCAGAAGACTGTGATAGATAGATAAAATATATAAACTGTGGTGAGTCTCCAGAATGTGATAAAGTTACCAGGTTAAATAATTACAAGTATAATTTTAAATTATACCAAGTTGTGTAGTGTGATCTAGTCAACATCCCTGTAGCCCCGACAATCAAGGCATGACTCTCACGAAGCCGCCAGAAAACAGCATATACGAGAAAGCATTCTCGTCGTCATAGAAGTCCGGCTCCGCCTCAGAAGTAGCGTCGCCATCTGCAATCAGACAAAGTCTGGTGGGTGTTCGGAACACCGTCCCGTATCGTGGGAGTGAGTGATCAACTCAGTAGAACAATAAAGCATAGGTTAACATGCTATCAATTCAGTCAAGCAGTAATGATAAAGCAGTACAATCAACAATTCTAAATACTCTTATTAATGCAAGTATGAATGCAGTCATGATGGATGCCCTTGCCAAACCACCCTCATGCGATACCATCTTACGTTCGCGGCATGCTTTCATCCCTCAGTGCTCCACATCTTCCAGGCACATGCAATGCATGATGAGCATGATTATCGAGTTGTTATTAGTCCATTTCAAACAGCAGTATTGGGAAACTAAGGTACCTCCCTTGTATCATTTCCAAACATGATCCATTTTAAGGTCGTCAGTCCTAGTTAATCTCATACAATAATGTGTTTCTAGGTCGTTGCAGAGGCTGCCAGGGCTGTTACGCACAATAGTTACACCAATCCCCCATCACCTCTTTAACGATTCATCACTATACAGATACAGGCCTAGTTCATACTCTATACACCGCGGCAAAACTCGTCGCCTCACCGCAAATTCAGAGTATGCTCGAGGTCACTACAAAGGGCTGCTAAGGCTGTTGCTCGCATTCATTGCACTACTCCTCCATCACCTTATCAATGTAGGCTGATAGCACGAATATAGTGTCCCATACCACCATAATCGGCTCACGAGTCTGGTTGCTCACTGGTCACTACGGGGAGGCACATGGCCCCTGCGTAGGCCGACAGCTCGACCATGGTGTCCCATACCACCATGCCCGGCTCATGAGTCTTAGCGGATCGAGGTACCATGGTTAAAAGGGATTTCACTGGTAAGTTTGGTACCTTAGGTTCAAGCAGTAGCGTCCAAACATGGTGAACATGCATTAGATAGATCGAGTTACTTGACGAGCCTGACTAGCTCGAGCGCACAATCAATTGAATGACATGAAGTGCATAAGCACTTCGCGTGGCCTAACCACTGTCGCCAACTGAAGTACGACTCGGGTTCGTCAAACACATCCTACATGGCGAAATGAATCTCAACCACGATCTCAAGTCTGGTACCGATTGTTTGGACTAAAATCATAGTCCCAAAAGCAATCAATCCATATTTCAAAGCATGTAGAGTAAAGCATAATAAACAAAGTAAGTCAAGCATGTTAACAAACATGTCATAAAGCATGTTACAAAGCATGTTATAAAGCATATTATAAAGCACCATATAAACAGGAAATACAAAAACGAGTATTTTATCTATATATAATATATTTATACAGCAAATAATCATGACAAACACATTTTCAAAGATTATATGTATACGGTACTTTCTACAAATACCTAGAATATGTAAAATTCCATATTCTTCATCTTTAATCGAAACGGAAAACAGACAGCAATTTGTACATGTGCAATTGCATGCAGATCATGAATCTATCATTATATGACATTGAAAGTGTTGAAAACCATAACCTATACACCTAAAGTCCTCACCTTTTGTCGTAGAATAGTAACAGAGTCGAAGGATTGGCTAAGCTTTCGTATACAGCAGTTTGGTAACCTATAACATGCTTTCGGTTAGTTATTTCATAACCTTATTTTTTCGAGTCGTTATATTCACCTAAACTTCAAGATTTGTTTCTAACATGAAAGCACTTAAACAAGTGGCAAAAATCTGGGATGTTACAATCTACCCCCCTTAAAATAAAATTTCATCCTCGAAATTGCCTAAGGGTAATAAGGAAAGATTTACTTATTTCTTTTGCCTAAGTTTTATTGATTTTGAGTTTCTACGCATGGCAGGGTATATACTAGCCTGGTTAATTTTAGTCTACCTCCCTTAAAACTTATTTCTTTATCCATTTCTCATACCCTGATGGTTTGCTACAATTTATTTCTTTACCTATTTGGAGTCTTGACGATAATCCCCAATTATTTAGAGTAAGATAGTTGTTTTCATTGTTTGACCAACACGGAGAGACGGTTATAGTGGGCTTGATCTCGATACACCAATCATCCACCGGGCCAGGGTAGAAAGCTCATCGTATCCCTTCCGAATCCTGGTGGATCCTAGTCTTCTGCTCGGCCAAGCAGTGAGTCCATTGGTAGTCGCCCAGGATTAAGAATTGGGTCAAGCCGTGAAGGTTTCGCAGTTTATATTTCAGTATCTTCGTAGACCGATCACTCTAAAAACTTAGCGAATGTCCATCATTGAAAGGCTCAAATTGCCTATTTCTAAGGTTGCCCTTTTGGTTTTAGTCTAAGAGAGTCCTCGTTATTATCTATGTCCAAGAAAATGGTGAATCAAATCTTACTAGATCATCCTAAAACGGTTTCTCATAGTAGAACTTGCTAGGGCTTCTATAATGTTCGTATTCAACGAGCACAGTTTCGATCCTGGGCCAGTGGGGTAGGGTCCACCATGCTTTCGTTGCGTCACCCAGATCAAAGGGGTGTATTGATTTGACTTAGCTACATCTATCGGTCTCTAGTATTTTCTAATGTAACCGGTGGTCTAGTCTTAATTTAGAAGTAGTGGAAATCTATAGGTGTAGTCCAAAGTCTATGCTCTTACGCTAGATGAGTTCACATCATTTCTAATACAGAAAGGGTCTTATCACCTAGGGTCAAAGTTGTCTAATTAGAACTGAGTTGCCTGTACTTGACGCTCGAGCATTTCACATATGCTCATTCTAACGAAGAGGGTCCTAAGGTTCACATTATAAATTTGTTGGGTTTCCTACACGGTCAGGCCTGTCGAAATCTAGGAGCACCGCTCTAGGTCCAAAACTCTAGGGCCTATTATCTTAAATGAGACTGCATTGCTAATCCCACTTTAGGATTTGGAGTGGCATGTTTGGTAGGAGGGTGGGAGGGGATTAATTTTATAGGCTTTGGAAAATGAGTCTTGTGTTGGAAGTGTGAGATGGGATTTTCAAATCCCAGGATAATGAATTTCTAAGTGTACTTGGAAAGGGAATTTCAGAATTTACTTTTAATTGCATACACTCCAAATATGGTATTGGAAAACATGGGCTACACCCAATCTAAGGACCATATCTTACACATACATTTTACATACATTTATTGTTACTTTTACAATTCTAGCCACCTTAATCTTACCTAATGCAATTGGCCGAATGGGCCCTAAACGTCCTAACATTTGGAGGTTATGAAAGTTATGGGACACAAAAAAATGTGGATTTTGTGTTCATATGGGTGTGAAATGGTGAGGCCAAGAGGAGTAATGGTGGAGGGGTGGAAGGAATTCATAATTGTCGCGTACAACTCTAACTTGCCAAATATTCGACACATTCCATCAACATGAAAACATAAAGATCCTAACATAGGGGCTGGAGCTTTTGATTCTCCACGAGTTTGAACCTCAACAGGGATTGTAAAGGCCCCAAAAGATAGGGTTTGAAGAAAGGAAATGAAGAAATAAGATGGGTTGAGAGCTTACATGGTTTTGAGCTTCAAATGAGGGGGTGTGGGAGCACAAATGAGAAAAAACGGAAAGGGTAGAGGGTAGGTGTTGCTATGAACGATGGAGGGGTGTGGGTTTTAATAGAAAACAGTGGAATGGGCGATTGGAAGGGAAGTTGTGAAGGTTTTAAGGGAGTACTAATTTGGGAAGGTTTTAAGGGAGTAATAGTTGGGGAAGGTTTTAAGGGACGACCCATATACCAGGGGGTTCCCTTAGGCCCCAAACATGGTCAGCCCAACCAGTTCGCCCGGCCGGGCCCGAAACCCGGGGAGGCCTCGCCAACTTGGGGAGGGCCTCGCCTACTTTTGGAGTGGTTGGTGATGACTCGCCATTTGGGCAAGGTCCTCGTGACCCCTAAGCCCCAAAAAAATATGGGTCCCACCCTGGGTCCCCCTGCAAGTGCTCCGTTTGGCCCCCGATTCCATTTAAGACATTTTCGGGGCCAATTTACAAACCGGAATGAGTTTATATGATATGTAGCATATGATTTTGGGGTAGGAGGTACTAATCTATCTAACTAACTCATTTATTTCACGAGATTCCATAATTTGAATGGTCAAAAGTCCAATTTCTACATATATTCACTATTTATAGTAAAAAAAAATTTTGTTTAAGTATTATTCTTCATCATTTATATGTTAGAATTTATATCCGATATGAAAGGATTTAGAAAAAATTAAAGAATGAAGTGGTGCAAGGAAAGAATTTGAAGGAATTGGATAAAATGGGTTTTAGGCTTTGAGATGAAGTGTAAGGTGTTGTGGTTGACCCACAACCTAAGGACATTCGTTTCTAGGGAACGACTCAAACCTGTCAACTGATGGTCTAGAAGTTATTCGGGATCGTTTCGCGTGATCATGGGTGTGTACGGGCCCAATCTCAGCGGTTGATTTCGGTCGGTTTCGCCGTTCGACGAATTTGAAAAATCCTAAGTCGGTTTCTACGTTTCGTTGCCCCCTCCTAAGTCAGAGTGCATCAGAGTGCGTCGTGTGACCATAACCCAGGTCCGGTTTAATCCAAATCATGCTCTGATACCATCTTGTAACGCCCTGAAAATCGGGGGTCGAGCATAAACTCAACTCCCGAGTTCCAATTCATCACTTATGCAACAAAATGAATGATGATTGAATGTGGTCGGTATTAGTGCATTGAACATGAGTGAGATTAAGCTAAAACAGCATATCATACACCAGAGATAGTTAAATTTGTAAGTGGAAGATTGTAATAGATAGATAAAATATATAAACTATGGTGAGTCTCCAGAATGTGATAAAGTTACCAGGTTAAATAATTACAAGTATAATTTTAAATTATATCAAGTTGTGTAGTGTGATCTAGTCAACATCCCTATAGCCCCGACAATCAAGGCACGGTTCTCGCGAAGCCGCCAGAAAACAGCATATATGAGAAAGCATTCTCGTCGTCATAGAAGTCCGGCTCCGCCTCAGAAGTAGCGTCGCCATCTGCAATCAGACAAAGTCTGGTGGGTGTTCGGAACATCATCCCGTATCGTGGGAGTGAGTGATCAACTCAGTGGAACAATAAAGCATAGGTTAACATGTTATCAATTCAGTCAAGCAATAATGATAAAGCAGTACAATCAACAATTCTAAATACTCTTATTAATGCAAGTATGAATGCAGTCATGATGGATGCCCTTGCCAAACCACCCTCATGCGACACCATCTTACGTTCGCGGCTTGCTTTCATCCCTCAGTGCTCCACATCTTCCAGGCACATGCAATGCATGATGAGCATGATTACCGAGTTGTTATTAGTCCATTTCAAACAGCAGTATTGGGAAACTAAGGTACCTCCCTTGTATCATTCCCAAACATGATCCATTCTAGGGTCGTCAGTCCTAGTTAATCTCATACGATAATGTGTTTCTAGGTCGTTGTAGAGGCTACCAGGGCTGTTACGCACAATGGTTACACCACTCCCCCATCACCTCTTTAACAATTCATCATTATACAGATACAGGCCTAGTTCATACTCTATACACCGCGGCAAAACTCGTCGCCTCACCGCAAATTCAGAGTATGCTCGAGGTCACTACAAAGGGCTGCCAAGGCTGTTTCTCGCATTCGTTGCACCACTCCCCCATCACCTTATCAATGTAGGCCGACAGCACGAATATAGTGTCCCATACCACCATAATCAGCTCACAAGTCTGGTTGCTCACTGGTCACTACGGGGAGGTACATGGCCCCAGCGTAGGCCGACAGCTCGACCACGGTATCTCATACCACCATGCCCGGCTCATGAGTCTTAGTGGATCGAGGTACCATGGTTAAAAGAGATTTCACTGGTAAGTTTGGTACCCTAGGTTCAGGCAGTAGCGTCCAAACATGGTGAACATACATTAGACAAATCGGGTTACTTGACAAGCCTGACTAGCTCGAGTGCACAATCAATTGAACGACATGAAGTGCATAAGCACTTCACGTGGCCTAACCACTGTCGCCAACTGAAGTACGACTCGAGTTCGTCAAACACATCCTACATGGCGAAATGAATCTCAACCACGATCTCAAGTTTGGTACTGATTGTCTGGACTAAAATTATAGTCCCAAAAGCAATCAATCCATATTCCAAAGCATGTAGAGTAAAGCATAATAAACAAAGTAAGTCAAGCATGTTAACAAACATGTCATAAAGCATGTTACAAAGAATGTTATAAAGCATGTTATAAAGCACCATATAAACAGGAAATACAAAAACGAGTATTTTATCCATATATAATATATTCATACAGCAAATAATCATGACAAACACATTTTCAAAGATTATACGTATACGGTACTTTCTTCAAATACCTAGAATATGTAAAATTCCATATTCTTCATCTTTAATCGAAACGGAAAACAGACAGCACTTTGTACATATGAAATTGCATGCAGATCATGAATCTATCATTATATGACATTGAAAGCATTGAAAACCATAACCTATACACCTAAAGTCCACACCTTTTATCGTAGAATCGTAACGGAGTCGATGGATTCGCTAAGCTTTCGTATACAGCAGTTTGGTAACCTATAACATGCTTTCGGTTAGTTATTTCATAACCTTATTTTTCCGAGTCATTATATTCACCTAAACTTCAAGATTTGTTTCTAACATGAAGCACTTAAACAAGTTTGAAGGATAAGATAGTGAGAGATGAGATTTATGAAGGAAAAATGAGGTTTTCAAGAAAATGGTTTGAAGAAGAAATTTGAGACCTTTAAATTGAGTTTTTGAGAAGTTAATCAGGTGTTAGGATTGACCCATTGCCGAAGGATGTCTAATTCCAAGTAGCAAAAATTTGGGATGTTACACCCACCCCATTGGGCACTCCTATCGTAAAGAGGAAAAGAAAGATTAAGAAAAACGCACTGCCCCTAAACCTGCCTTGTCTAGGATGAGCTCCCCTTTGGAGATGAGAGGGAGGCTTGCGACCGATTGGAAGAAATTGACCTGCTGATTAGCACTGGCCCAGCGAGCTAGGCTATCGGCCACTGAATTGGCCTCTCTGGGGATATGATTGATTGCAACAGAAACAGATGCCCTGATGGAATTGATCTGATTTTTCCAAGAATGAGCAATCCATGGGGTGTTTCCAGCGGAAGAGAAGAGGTCAACCACATAAAGGGAATCACTCTCAACCTCAATGCTAGAATAACCCAAATCCCTGCCTTCAGTTCAGCCAGGAAGCTCGAACCGATGCCGTAGCCTATAGAGAAAGCAAATGAGAAATCTCCCTTCTCGTCTCTGCAAACGCCTCCGCTCCCGAAAGGACTTGGGTTGCCCCTGGAAGAGCCGTCAACATTCAGTTTCACCCAACCTCTTGGAGCTTTTTCCACTTCACAACGGACAGCGAGAGAGGACAGCTTTTCCCTGGAGCGAGCCCCAAATCAGCCACGACATCTCTCTCAAATTGGGATTTTGAAGGAGGGAGGGGAAATGCGCTGGACGGATGGAAGAGCCAAGTCCGGACATTGTAGATGGAGAGATTTGCCCTGAAGGGAGGGTCTTCAAAGCGCTGCTCGTTCCTAGCCTTCCATATTTCCCAGAGAATGAGGGCCGGGATGACCCCTCTGAGCATTCCTATAGTGGATGATTCGTTGGCCATGGACCACCATTGTGAGGCTCTACACCTCACTGACTGGTTTGGAATAAAAGAAACAGAAAGGATGGGGTGATCTTTTGATTGGATTGGCTTGATTTATTCAAGTGTCTAATTTTTATGATGGGGTGATCTTTTTGGAGAATTTGGACTACTTGTGCAAGCCTAATTCAGGGGGGAGCCCAAACCCTCAACCAAGGTCAAGCATGCATCGGCATTCAGCCTATTATTTCTAGGTCAAGTGCATCTATGATGCATAGCCTTGGCGCCATGCATGTTCCATGCACAGAAAATGAGAATTTAGAATTTAAATATATCTTGAAAATGTATTTTTATGTGGTTTTGAAATTTTATATTTTGTCTTAGAAGAATGTAATTTATTAGAAACTTATAATTGTTATTAATGTATTTATAAAACACGTGCACGTAACACGTACGTTTACTCAAAGCATGAAGATTATCATCAACCTTCAAGTAATTTGTACTAGTGGGGTCCATGGGTTGGTGATCTAGATCACTTATTTGATGGTGGCTTTTCATGTTTTAGGCATATATGGGTTCAGCCGACGGCAAGTCAAGTACGTAACACGATGAAATTGTGGTATTAGTACCATGGCAGTCCTTCGTGTACATGGTTAATTTTACATGCTTATATATACTACTATACTCAACCCCACATAGCATTCAACCAACGCCATTTCCTTCTCTATCCAACTAGTACAAATGATATGTGTAAAAATGAGCCATAACCACTAATCGGTTAGACTACACTTGTATTTTGTTATTTATCAATGACTACATATTATTCTCTATTGTGTGGCCCACCTTATGAGTGTATGGGGAGGATTTTCACAAAAGGTGATCTTCTTGATGAGGCAAATCTATTGGAAGGATTGGATGCACGGTCATATTATAAGTCGAAGTTATTTTTTTGGGTGGACTGTAAATTATGGTCCAACAGGTTGGACTTGAGACCCTATCATAAATTAGATTAATATAAGAAGGAGAAATGATTTTCCAACCAGTTGATTAGATTAATATAAGAAGGAGAAATGAAGGTCCAATCATTTGGACTTCAGATCATCTCAGAAATTAGATTAAGATAAGGAGAAATGCTAAGCACCGTAAATTATGGTGCTCTTAGTTGCATTTGAAAACTTAGACGGTCCAATCCATTAATCTAGACTGTTCATTAGGTCCAACACATTTCAAGAAATGCCACAAAAATATTGCAATGATTTTACAAATATTAACCATATGATCGATGACCTTTAAGGAATGATCAATATTATTTACACAAAAATGGTTCCAATCAGAAGTTTGATCCATCTATTTTGTAGGACCACAATGGATTACCTATGGTTCTAAAGAATCACTTTTGTTAGGCAACCATTATCATGCCATCCGAGGCCTACTGGAAAAAGAAGATTGAACTTATGCAGGTTTAGCCAATAACACAATTCAATACACTCTGAGCGTAGAAAATTGGGTGGCAGCGAAAAACAAGAAGACAGTTTAATCAAATTTCTGATCTCCTGCCCCTAATCAGAGGGGAGCTCTGAGCTCCTGCTCAATCGTGCAGGTTTAGGAATGATTTTAGAAAATTAAAGTCGTTTCCGCACAGATTAAGCATAGCCTGCGATAGGCTGCCTTCTTATTGAATATAAGTCAGAGGGGTGCTCCTTTTTGTCTCGGAGAGCTAGCCCGATTTGTATTCAGTCTGCACAGTTCATTGGATCATATTGAATACAAATCTTTTTTAATTTTAATTTTAAATTTAAATTTTATTATTATTATTATTATTTTTTTAAGGTAGGATAATTCTGACCAGTGCAATTTTTACATTAAAATGCATGAAATGCATTATGGGCTTAATGGACAGTTCAGATCACTCGATTGAACTACACAAGTAAATCGATGCTACTAGGAGCACTATGAACTACAATGCTCTTGAGTTCATTGGTGCATTTCTTAATGATAGGTTCTGCAAATACTTTAAACTATAATTTCAAATAATTCGTAGGTTGCCTCCAAAGGATTATATCATATAAAAATGCTAGACATATACATGTAATTTAAAGAAAGAGTCCGTTGTTTGTGTCAAACAGATAACCTCTGAAGTGATGTGTATGGAATTTGTACATGTGCCCCATGGTTTATCCAAGGCATTAATCCGATCGTACGGTCATGGATGGACCATGCCTAAAACTTTGCCAAATAGGCATATCCTAGCCATCGGATCTTTTGTCTTTTTGGCATTGAATATGTGAATTGCTGGTGCAGTTTTTCTTAGCCAAAGAGAATTTTTGGGCATAGTTTATCCGTGATAGGCCAAGCTTGGATAAACCAAGCAAGGCTCCACATCTACTCGGGCTTATTGAACTTTTGGATCAGGTGGGACATACCTTACGAACGGGTTTGAAGCATATTATCATGATGGGTCCATATTACTGTTTATAGCCCACTTATGTTTTACACCGTCCAATTTCTTGAGTTCACCCCTTAGCGTGAGCCGTCCCAACCGATGGTTGGATTATGGATGCAACGCAGACCCATACCGTCCTATGCACGAAAGGGACCTACGAGCAAGACAATTTGGAGAGCGGTGCTTGTATGCCAGGTGGCTTCTCATGTTTTAGGCATGGTTCAGCCAAAAGCAAGTCAAATAACACGATTATATTGTGGTATGAGAAAATGACCACTGTAGACAAACCCTTTTACCCAGCGGTTTCTATGAAAGAATACAAACCTTAGTTACCAATCTAGACTATCACGTGCGGACAGCGACGTTGAGGACGAAACTACCCCTCCTTTTCGCTGCGAAGACGTGCGCTGACGCTCCTCGAACTGAGAGTTGTACGAACGGCTTAAAAGGATTGGGTACTCCCCACCACCACCAATGGCGGATGGTTGGTGGTCTGTCAGGCCCCACCATGATGTATGCTATTCATCCATGCCGTCCATATATTTTTCCATATCATTTTATGGTATACGACCAAAAATGAGGTATATGCAAATCTCAAGTGTACCACATTACAGAAGCAGATGTTGAATGAGCGTCGACCATTAAAAACTTTTTGGGGCCCTTTGTGATGTTCGTGAGAAATCCTCCCGTCTAAGTTCATTCATAGGTCACAAAGACCCTGGATGATGAAGAAAAACAAATTTCATAATGATCCAAAACTTCTATAACCCCTAAAAGGGTTTTAATGGTAGACGTTCAATTCCCCATTGCCTTTTACGGTGTGGTCTACTTGATAGTTAGATCTATCTTATTTTTAGTCTCAAGCCGAATACGAGCTCGCCAAATAGATGGACGGTTTGGATATAACACATACCTCATAATAGGACCCACAAAAAGCGGTGGGATTACTGACAAAAAAAAAAAAAAAAAAAGCGGTCGATATATCGAAATGACGATCGATATATCGAAAATGGTCCAGAAGCTGTCAGTGAGTTTTCTTCAAAAATCTTACAATTTTCGATATATCGACCGTCTGTCGATATATCGAAAAAAGGTCTTTACCTTTAGCTACGGATTATAACAGTAGCTTATAATCTATAGTTTGTGTAGTCTTTGAAATTTTTTATTTTTTTTTATTTTTTTTTATTTTTTACATAGAAAAATTTATTCTACCTACAATTTTCTTTAATACATATTTATATAAATAAGTATATATAAGCATATAAAATTTTTTTCCTCTTTTTTTTCATTTATTTCTTTAATCATTTAACAAGAATATCTTATAAACCAAAATTAGTTACTTGACGTACCACATATGATTTTGGGGTAAGAGAAGCTACTTTAGCCAACCAACCTAGTTATTTTCCAAGATTCCATCAGGTCGATGGTTGAGCGAGGTAACGTAGAAATTGAGCGAGGCAACGTAGAAAACGAGCGAGGAACCTACGATTGAGCCAGCAACCTAGGAATTGAGCGAGGAAGTTAGAAATTGAGCGAGGCAACGTAGAAATTGAGCGAGGGAAGCTAGAAATTGAGCGAGGCAACGTAAGAATTGAGCGAGGGAAGCTAGAAATTGAGCGAGGGAAGCTAGAAATTGAGCGAGGGAAGGTAGAAATTGAGCCAGGGAAGGTAAAAATTGAGCGAGGAAGGTAGAAATTGAGCGAGGAACCTAGAAATTGAGCGAGTGAAGGTAGAAATGAGCGAGGCAACCTAGAAATGAGTTGAGCGAGGAAGCTCGAAAGTGAGCGAGGAAGGTAGAAATTGAGCGAGCAACCCAGAAATTGAGCGAGGAAGGTAGAAATTGAAGCGAGGCAACGTAGGAATTGAGCGAGGGAAGCGAGAAATTGAGCGAGGAAGAAGAAAAATTGAAGCGAGGCAACGTAGAAATTGAATGAGGAAGCCGAATTGAGCTGAGAGAGAAGCGAAATTGAGCGAGGAAGCTAAAAATGAGTGAGGCAACGTAGGAATTGAGCGAGGATCTTAGAAATTGAGCGAGGAAGTAGAAATTGAGTGAGGCAACGTAGAAATTTAGTGAGGAAGCTAGAAATTGAGCGAGAAGCTAGAAATTGGGCGAGGAAGCTAGAAATTGAGCGAGGCAACGAGGATTGAGCGAGTTTAGAAATTGAGCGAGGAAGTTTAGAAAGTGGCGAGAAACGTAGAAATTGAGCGAGGTAACGAGAAATTGAAGCGAGAGGAAGCTAGAAATTGAGCGATGTAACGTAGAAATTGAGCGAGGAAGCCGAGAAGTGAGCGGGAAGTAGAAATTGAGCGAGGCAACATAGAAATTGAGCGAGGAAGCTAGAAATTGAGCGAGAGTAACGTAGAAATTGAGCGAGGAAGCTAGAAAATGAGCGAGGAAGTAGAAATTGAGCGAGGCAAGGAGAAATGAGCGAGGCAACATAGAATTGAGCGAGGAAGCTAGAAATTGAGCGAGGAAGAAGTAGAAATGAGCGAGGCAACATAGGTTCCTTGCACGATTCTACGTTCCTCGCTCAAATCTAGGTTACCTCACATTTCTAGCTTCCTCGCACAATTTGTAGCTTCCTCGCTCAAATCCTATGTTGCATCGGCATGAATTTCTAAGTTCCTTGTCAAATTCTAGCTTCCTCAAGCATTAAATTTCTAACTTACCTCATTTCGCTTCAATTCCTAGGTTACCTCGCTCAATTTCTGTTTCCTCAATTTTTACCTTCCTCGCTCAATTTTCTTCCCTTCGCTCAAACTCGATTTCTACGTTGCCTCGCTCAATTTCTAGCTTCCTCGCTCAATTTCTAAAGCATCCTCGCTCAATTCTTACGTTTCGCTCAATTTCAATCGGCTTCCTCGCTAAATTTCTTTCCTCGCTCAATTTCTACGTTCCTCGCTCATTTCTGGCTTCCTCGCTCATTTCTAACTTCCTCGCTCTAATTTCTAATTTTAATTTCTCGCTTCAATTCCTACGTTGCCTCGCTGGGTTTTAGCTTTCCTCGCTCAATTACCTACGTTGCCTCGCCAATTCTAGCTTCCTCGCTCAATTCCTACGTTGCCTCGCTCAATTTCGGCTGCCTCGCTCAATTTTAGCTTCCCTCGCTCAATTCCTACGTTGCTCGCTCAATTTCTAGCTTCCCTCGCTCAATTTCTACGTTGCCTTGCTCAATTTCTAGCTTCCCTCGCTCAATTCCTAGGTTGCCTCGCTCAATTCCTACGTTGCCTCGCTCAATTTCTAGCTTCCCTCGCTCAATTTCTGGCTTCCCTCGCTCAATTTCTACCTTCCCTCGCTCAATTTCTAGCTTCCCTCGCTCAATTTCTACGTTGCCTCGCTCAATTTCTAGCTTCCCTCGCTCAATTTCTAGCATCCCTCGCTCAATTCTTACGTTGCCTCGCTCAATTTCTAGCTTCCCTCGCTCAATTTCTGGCTTCCCTCGCTCAATTTCTATGTTGCCTCGCTCAATTTCTGGCTTCCCTCGCTCAATTTCTAGCTTCCCTCGCTCAATTTCTAGCTTCCCTCGCTCAATTTCTAACTTCCCTCGCTCAATTCCTACGTTCCCTCTCTCAATTTCTAGCTTCCCTCGCTCAATTTCTAGGTTGCGTCGCTCAATCTTCCTCGCTCAATTTCTAGGTTGCCTCGCTCAATTTCTACCTTCCCTCGCTCAATTTCTACCTTCCCTCGCTCAATTTCTAGGTTGCCTCGCTCAATTTCTAGCTTCCCTCGCTCAATTTCTACCTTCCCTCGCTCAATTTCTACCTTCCCTCGCTCAATTCCTACGTTGCCTCGCTCAATTTCTAGCTTCCCTCGCTCAATTTCTAGGTTGCCTCGCTCAATTTCTACCTTCCCTCGCTCAATTTCGAGCTTCCCTCGCTCAATTTCTACCTTCCCTCGCTCAATTTCGAGCTTCCCTCGCTCAATTTCTACATTCCCTCGCTCAATTTCTACCTTCCCTCGCTCAATTCCTACGTTCCCTCGCTCAATTTCTACCTTCCCTTGCTCGATTTCCTTCGCTCAATTTCTAGCTTCCTCGCTCAATTTCTACCTTCCTCGCTCAATTTCTACCTCCTCCTCAATTTCTATTCCCTAGCCAATTTCCTCGCTCAATTTACCTTCCCTCGCTCAACTCCTAGGTTCCCTCGCTCAATTTCTAGCTTCCCTCGCTCAATTTCGAGCTTCCCTCGCTCAATTTCTACCTTCTCTCGCTCAATTTCTAGATTGCCTCGCTCAATTTCTAGTTTCCCTCGCTCAATTTCTACCTTCTCTCGCTCAATTCCTACGTTGCCTCGCTCAATTTCTAGCTTCCCTCGCTCAATTTCGAGCTTCCCTCGCTCAATTTCTAGGTTGTCTCGCTCAATTTCTAGCTTCCCTCGCTCAATTTCTAGGTTGCCTTGCTCAATTTCTACCTTCCCTCGCTCAATTTCTACCTTCCCTCGCTCAACTCCTAGGTTGCCTCGCTCAATTTCTACCTTCCCTCGCTCAATTTCTAGTTGCCTCGCTCAATTTCTACCTTCCCTCGCTCAATTTCGAGCTTGCCTCGCTCAATTTCTACCTTCCCTCGCTCAATTTCTAGGTTGCCTCGCTCAATTTCTACCTTCCCTCGCTCAATTTTTACCTTCCCTGGCTCAATTTCTACCTTCCCTCGCTCAATTTCTAGGTTGCCTCGCTCATTTTCTACCTTCCCTCGCTCAATTTCTAGCTTCCCTCGTTCAATTTTTAGGTTGCCTCGCTCAATTTCTGGCTTCCCTCGCTCAATTTCTAGCTTCCCTCGCTCAATTTCTACGTTGCCTCGCTCAATTTCTAGCTTCCCTCGCTCAATTCCTAGGTTGCCTAGCTCAAATCGTAGGTTCCCTTGCTCGTTTTCTACGTTGCCTCGCTCAATTTCTACGTTGCCTCGCTCAACCATCGACCTGATGGAATCTTGGAAAATAACTAGGTTGGTTGGCTAAAGTAGCTTCTCTTACCCCAAAATCATATGTGGTACGTCAAGTAACTAATTTTGGTTTAGAAGATATTCTTGTTAAATGATTAAAGAAATAAATGAAAAAAAAGAGGGAAAAAAATTTTATATGCTTATATATACTTATTTATATAAATATGTATTAAAGAAAATTGTAGGTAGAATAAATTTTTCTATGTAAAAAATAAAAAAAAAATAAAAAAAATAAAAAATTTCAAAGACGGACACAGACTACAGTTATGGCTACGGTTATAATCCGTAGCTAAAGGTAAAGCATTTTTTTTCGATATATCGACATGACAGTCGATATATCGAAAAATTGTAAGATTTTTGAAGAAAACTCACTTGGATAGTTCTGGACCATTTTCGATATATCGACTGGTTGTCGATATATCGACCGTTTTTTTATTTTTTTTATTTTTGCTGTTGTAATCCCACCGCTTTTTGTGGGTCCTATTATGAGGTATGTGTTATATCCAAACCGTCCATCTATTTGGCGAGCTCGTATTCAGGCTTGAGACTAAAAATAAGATAGATCTAACTATCAAGTAGACCACACTGTAAAAGGCAATGGAGAATTGAACGTCTACCATTGAAACCCTTTTAGGGGTTATAGAAGTTTTGGATCATTATGAAATTTGTTTTTCTTCTTCATCCAGGTCTTTGTGACCTATGAATGAACTTAGACGGGGAGGATTTCTCACGAACATCACAGTGGGCCCCCAAAAAGTTTTTAATGGTCGACGCTCATTCAACATTGTTTCCTGTAATGTGGTACACTTGAGATTTGCATATACCTCATTTTTGGTCGTATACCATAAAATGATATGGAAAAATATATGGACGGCATGGATGAATAGCATACATCATGGTGGGGCCCACAGACCACCGACCATCCGCCATTGGTCGGTGGTGGGGAGTACCCAATCCTTTTAAGCCGTTCGTACAACTCTCGCTGAGGAGCGTCGCGCACGTCTTCGCAGCGAAAAGGAGGGGTAGTTTCGTCCTCAACGTGGCTGTCCGCACGTGATAGTCTAGATTGGTAACTAAGGTTTGTATTCTTTCATAGAAACCGCTGGGTAAAAGGGTTTGTCTACAGTGGTCATTTTCTCTTGTGGTATTATCACCATACCAATACTGCGTGTACACGATTTTACCTGCCTATATATACTACTATAGTCAACCAAACAGAGCATTCAACCAACGCCACGTATTCTCAATCCTTCCCTATCTTATTCTGAAGCTTCCTTTTTCGTGTAGTACTCGGGCAATCAAGCGAGAAATGGCTAGCGATGGCAAAACCGTTAATCCAACGCCTTCTCTTGGAGAGCTGGTCACGGTGCTGAGCATCGACGGTGGAGGTGTGCGGGGCATAATCCCTGGGACCATCCTCGCCTTTCTCGAATCCAAGCTCCAGGTGAGAAGCCCACCAAGATGATCCTTCACCACATGGACGGTCAAGATGAAAACAACATGGAATCACCAAGGGCCATCCACAGCGACCCACTAGCTGGAAGTTTCTTATCCCACTCCCCGACTGCCATGTGTCACATGCATTGGGTGGGAGTCGAGATAATAAATTTCGTACTCTCGAGTTTATATAGTACTTTGTGATATGTGTACCAGCAATCTGAACCGTCCAAATCGTAATAGAAAGTGGGCCAAAAATAATTGATCCAATGATCCTAACCATGCAAAGAAGTATCCTTCGAAAGTAGTTACCAACCAAAATTAAAGGATTTGTATATCCATTTTTTTCAATGGTCAAGATTATGGGATCCTGTAAGTTTCGGCCCATGAGTAGTTCGTGGTTGTACAGAATGAATGAAATTTGTTCTACTGCAGGAGCTGGACGGCGAGGATGCGAGGCTGGCAGACTACTTCGATCTAATCGCAGGAACGAGCACAGGAGGGCTAGTGACCACCATGCTTGCAGCTCCGGACAAGAACAACCGTCCTCTCTTTTCTGCCAAGGATATCAATGAATTCTACCTAGAGAACTGCCCTAAGATTTTTCCTCAAAATAGGTAATTAAAAACCGAAATACTTAGGCCATTTAATGATAAGAATTTCTGCCAAAGATATCATTAAAGGCTTGTGCTAAATCACAGTTAGCCGCATGATCAGTATTCCGTGGGTCCCACGAATTGGACGGCTTTTTTTGAGGTACAAGTACTCCAATAACACACTCAATGTGCTCTCTGTGCAGATCGGGGGTTTTGAGTTCTGTAAAGAGCTTGTTTGGTGCAATCTCCGGACCCAAGTATGATGGCAAGTTCCTACATTCCAAAGTTCAACAACTACTGGGACAGACCAGGATCCAGGACACTTTAACCAAGATCCTTATACCCGCTTTCGATATCAAGCTTCTTCAACCGTCCATCTTCAATACCTACGAAGTAGAGTACCACCCTTCTTCCCTCCCTAACATGTGCCATGATTCAATTTTATTTTAAAGGAAATTCAACTTATTTCTTGAATGTGTTGTTTGTGCATTAATAGGCAAGAACTGATGTTTCAATGAATGCCCTTCTATCGGATATCTGCATAAGTACGTCTGCGGCCCCAACGTATCTTCCCGCTCACTACTTTGAAACTAATGACACCCAGGGTAAAATTCGAGGGTTCAATCTTATCGATGGCGGAGTCGCTGCTAATAATCCAGTAAGTTGCACTAATGAGCTCATAAAGTTTCCCACTTGTTGGACCTATTTTATCTTTTTTTTTTTGCACCGATTTTATCATATGCTATGCTAATGATTGTGTGAATGTGTGACACTATGCAGACGTTAATGGCTATTAGTCATATAAGCAAGGAGATTCATGTGCAAAACATGGATTTCTTTCCGATGAAGACGATTGACTGTCGCAAACTCTTGGTTATCTCTTTGGGCACTGGAGTGGGCAAGCAAGAACAGAGATACAGTGCAAGTAGTGCCTCCAAATGGGGCGTGCTTGGATGGCTGTACAATGGCAGTGGGACGCCTTTAATTGACACTTTCAGCCAAGCAAGCGCAGATGTGGTTGATATCCACACCTCCGTTCTCTTCGAAGTGCTCCAAGCTGAAAAGAATTACCTTCGCATACAGGTGTAGTCCTCACCTAATGTGTTCACCACTTTAATTTTGAGCGAACCCATGTTCAAATTAATAAGCCCCACCTGATCAATGCGTGGGATGTTACACACATCTTCCTAATTGGCCTGAATGGATCTCTTATAGTGTTCCATCTTTCTATCTACTCGTTGTTGCCAAACTAGGGTAATGCATGACTAGATTCATCATTAATGTTTTCCACAGGAGGACTCATTGACTGGAGATGCGTCATCGACCGACATTTCGACAAAGGAGAACTTGGAGAATCTAGTGGAGATTGGGAAGAAGCTTCTGAAGAAGCCGGTGTCAAGGGTGAACTTAGAAACAGGCTTGTATGAAGAGGTGAAAGGTGAGGGAACAAATGAAGATGCATTGGCTCGCTTTGCCAAGCTTCTCTCCAATGAACGAAAACTGAGGCTGGCCAAAATTCCTGTCCATTGATTAATTACCCACACCGACGCTCTTCCTCAAGGGAATTTGCAGCTCATTATGTTGTAGTTAGGGTTTCTCAAAATTCAAGATGTTTGCTTTGTAACTTTGAACTGTGTTTTCGAATATACCTTGTTAAACTCATAAATTATTTATCTTTCCTTCATTGTCTTTATTTATATTCCTTATTGTTATATGTATTCATAAAATGGATATGAAATGAGATGAGTTTGGTTTGGAGATTTCTTTTATGTCTTTATATCCTTGAATGAAGTGAGAGAAGTTCAATGTAAGGTATATTTTGAAGCTTAACTTCATCGATTCTTCAAGGCTACAATGTTGTCATGGCCAATGAATGATTTGGGATTGCTTAATCCATATATGGGGTGTCTATCTAGCATCAGCTTGTACTTTCTATACTTTTTATAGTTATTCTCAAACTTAAGAATACTTAGGGTAGTAGGAAAGACTTAACTGAATGCTTTGCTTCACCACAATGCAAGCCTATCATGTGGATGATGGTAAATTAGGCGGTTGATCTCGCTCACAATGGAACTAAGAATCTCAACAAGCAATTTATGGTCTTTATGAGTTTAGCTTTATATTAGGAATTAGAATATCTAATGAACATGGTAAACCAAACTAGCATTTGTAATGTTTTATTAAACAATCAATTTTGAAACCACTTGTTCAATAAAAATATCTATTGATTAATTGATACAATTTGATATTAGTTTGATGATTGATTCCATTGCAAGAATATGCATACAAATATAGCCCATCTAGAAGCTTTTAATGATACGAGAAACAAATTACATTTCAAGCTGTGATTTGGCAAAAGTCCTTAATTATATTTCCTATGAAAAAAAAAAAAAAAAAACGTTCGATTAAAATGTGAAAATTTTGAGAGAATTAATTAGTCTGTTACATGGCAACGGATTATGGTCTAGGCAGAGCATTATCATGACATACTTGAGGACTTAAATAGCCTTAGTGTTCATGTATTGTATAGCTCTAGGAAGTTTAGAAGTTCTGGTAACATATTTGTGTTGCCCTGAGGTGTCCAAAAGACCTTAGATAGAAATAACATTGGGCAATTCTATTAGAGAAAATTTGGGGCAACACGGATTACCTTGATAGTGACGCAGGGATGAACGTGATGAGGATAAATACTCCGAATCCATGGAGCTTCTCTGGACTCCTTACAGAGACTTCTCGAATCCACGAGAAAAGAAAGGAGAAAATAGAAATAAATTCTAATAAGTTCGAAATTGATTAATTGATTCATAAAAACGAGTTCACAACCCTTTAAATAGGGGTACCAAGTAATGGGAAAGAAATCAGAATCAAACTACAACTAAAACTCCTAGAATTCGCGACTTACTAGAAATAGTAAACTTACTATTTATAGACGGTCGTGATGTCTACTAGTGCGCATTGTTTTCGGCCAAAAATAGTAAGTGTCCTATTTGGCTTCACCAAACCGTTGCCCTAATTATTCTAAGCTCTTTTTACGTTGGGCGCAACTCCTAAAGCCCGACAGATGAAGAGTTATGATCAAACTAAAACTTACTATTTATAGTACAAACGAAATTAAAACAGGAAAACGACCGTCGATCCAGGGGTTTCTCGCAATTCCGAGCTTTGCAACCCGACATAACGGGGTTGGTTGGCTAAAGTAGCTCGTTCTACCTCAAAATCATATATTTTACGTCAGCTAACTCATTCCGGATCGTGAGATACGTCCGATCTAAGGCCCGACGGGCCGGATCACTTCTGTCGTCGACCGGGCCTTTTCTGATCCATCTTGGCCATGAAACTGTCCGCGACCCGCTCTACATCAAATAGGGCGGGACCACTGCAGAGGTTCAATTCAATAGTCTAAACAATCCACAAAGCCACTGCTTGATGCTCTGGATGGTTAGTGAGGAGCGGGCCATCAGAGCCCTAAACACTCAGCTTTGACCCATTGATCAATTACTATCAGACGATTTGCACGGGGCCAAACTGTCTGTACTTAGATAGTTTGTGCAGAGCCACTGCTGGAAGTCAAAGTGCTAATGAAAATTAGATCCTTTCACAAATTTGAAATAGCAGAGCCACTACTGGGAGTCAAAGTGCTAATGAAAATTAGATCATTTGACAAATATGAAATGGTTAAATTCGTAACTTATTTTTAATAAAATGTTTCCTCAAGAGGTGGGTGCAAGTCTCACCAAGCCATCAAGTTGACTCAACGAGTCTATACAAGTCTAGGCCGAGTCGGGCACCGTGCCAACTTCTCTAGCAATTCGGCTCCCAACCCCATTTGATGGCTCAATTAGGGTTCGAGTCAATACAGTGAGTTTTGGAGCTAGGTAGCTTGCATAAACTTTATCAGAGCCACTAAATTAATGGTCGAAAGCTTGAAAGATTGACCCCACCCACATTATGGTTTCTTTATAAAATGGGATGGGGATTGCTTCTGCCTTTGGCAGAGAGGTTTCTGGAGTTGGAAGCTGTGTGGGGCCACATAGATTGCCATCATAAATCCACACCGTCCATCAGTTTTACCAGACAACAATAGGACATGGGTCTAAAAATAAGGCAGATCAAAATCTCATGTGAACCACACCAGACGAAATATGAGGGATTGGACGCCCATCATTGGAATATTCATGGGGACCACAAAATATTTTTATCAGGATCATATTACATGCTTAAAGGTTTATCTGAGTGGTAATAACCCTTTGAACTGTTTGGATAGTGTAAAAATATCATGGTCGGCTCTAGGAAGTTTTCATTGGTGGACGTTTGTGTTGCCACAATTTAGTGTGGTGTGGCTTACATGAGGTTTGAATCTACATGACCATTAAATTACCATACTATTCTGGTATTGCAAAATCGATGGACGGAGTGGATTTCTGATGGGCATATCTATGTGCCCCACAGAGCTTCTTGTTCCGACACAGGCAATCCCGATCCATTAAAATCGGTGGCTCCGATGAGATACCTTTTAAAAACGTTTATTTCATGTTTCCTCGTCCGTGTACGGAGAGTTAGATTGAACGTCTCCGCGTGAATTCCAAGACATATACGGTCAAATAGATGAAAGATGGCCTACAAACAAAATACATGTAAACGTTTACTGAAAGCATTTTCCTTGTTGTAGTCATGTTTAGATAAGGCATGGAGATTATCATCAACTTCTAAGTTTGTATACAAGTTTGGGTACATGGGTTGTTGATCTAGATCATTCATCTGATGGGCTACTATGCTGCTGTGGACTCTGCCAATAATTTCCAGTTTAGAAGATCATTGCCATCCAATCTGTGGGCTTTTTCTTCCGCTGAACATGGACCCGCGCGTGCTGTATTTTTTGTGCAACCTTTATTTCTAGGGTTAGGATTGTTTCATCTGGGAGACTTTGGCTAACTCCCATTTGGGTGGGTCTGAAAATCAAACGGTATGGATCTGATCAATTGACCCTATTTGTCCAAACTCAAGGCTAGATGATATTATTGTTTATAATAAGGTCTCAAGTCTAATTGGTTGGATATTAGTTTTTGGTGCACCCACTGAATAACTTCCAAACTATCCTCTGCTCACACGTACGTGAGATCAAACCAAGCCAATTGTTACATTGTGCAAAAATGAGCTACAACCATTAAGTATTGGACAACAATTGTATTTTGTTATTTATTAATGACTAGACATTGTTTCATATTGTGTCCCAGCTGATTAGTGGATGAGGCTGATTTTGGCATAGGGTGATCCTCATGGCTAGGCAAACCAATTGGAAAGATTGGATGTCACGATCACATAATAAGTAAATTTTCTGGGTGGACTGTAAATTATGATTTAGACTTGAGACCATCACATAAATTAGATTAATATAAGGGATGGACTTAGGTGTGACCCTGACTGGGGGACCCACCTTGATATATGTGCTGCAGATATATCTATTCGGGCTCTCCATTTTTGAGATCAATTTATGGCATGAGCCCAAAAATGAAATAGATCCAAATCTGAGGTAGACTACACGGTAAGAATCAATGGTGAATGGACAATTAAAAACTTTTTGTAGGCCACGAAAAGTTTTGGATCAGGCTAATACTGGTGTTTCCCCATCATTCAAGTCGAGTGACCCTATCAACATGTTGGATGGCAAATAAAATATTCATGTTTTCCCAGCATCTAGGTCTGTGTGTCAATAGTTTTTAATGATGTAGGTTAATTCAATGATTACTTTTTGCTTGTGTTGTGGTGCACCTGAGATTTGAATCTCTTCATTTTTAGACCCATGTCATAAAATGATGACGCAGGGATGAGCGTGATGAGGATAACTACTCTGAATCCACGGAGCTTCTCTGGACTCATCACAGAGACTTCTTGAATCCATGATGAAAGAAAGCCAAAAATAGAAATAAATTCTAAGAAATTCGAAATTTATTAATTGACGACTAAAGACGAGTTCACAACCCTTTAAATAGGGGTACCAAGCAATAGAAAAGAAATTAGAATCAAACTACAACTAAAACTTCTAGAAATCGCGACTTACTATAAGTAATAAACTTACTATTTATAGACGGTCGTGATGTCTACTAGTGCACAAGGTTTTTGGCCAAAAATAGTAAGTATCCTATTTGGCTTGACCAAACCGTTCTCCTAATTATTCTAAGCTCTTTTCACGTTGGGCGCAACTCCTAGAGCCCGAAGGATGAAGAGTTATAATTAAACTAAAACTTATTATTATTATTTTTATTGATCGGCTTGCTATACATCAAAACACCTTCGGGAGCCCAACGAGCAAACAGGGACTCCTATCATAAAAGCAGCCACAAAGGCCACCCAAAAGGAAAGAAAACTGTACAACTAGAGATGATTAGTACGGAGGGCACCTAACCCCACCTTGTTTAGGAAGAGCAAGCCACGGACTTGGAAAGGGAGATCTCCAACCTAGTCCAAAACCTTTGCTTGTTGTTCCCTACTGCCCTCCCTCGCCATGCCATCAGCCGGGCCATTCCCTTCCCTCTGGATATGCACAAACTCGAGGGAAGCGAGATTAGCAAGCTTCTTAATTCTTGATATCCAAGGTAACCATTGCCAGGACGCCTTGGAAGTCCCTGAGAGAATCCCCGCCACAACTTTCGAGTCCGTTTCAACTTCAATAAAGGCGAGCCCTCTATCCAGACAGAGTAAGATGCCGTCATAAATAGCCCGCAACTCTGCTCTATTGTTCGTTCTAACTCCATAGCCTGACGAGAACGCAAAAATGAAACTACCATTTGCAGCCCTGCAAACACCACCTCCTCCATAGAGGCCCGCATTACCTCTAGCAGAGCCATCCACATTGAGTTTAACCCAACCAGCTTTCGGTTTTTCCCATTTGACAATTCGCACAGATGAAACTTGACTGCGCTGGGGAGATCTGTTGAGCCTAGGCTCAGAGGAGAAAAGCGAAAGATCCTCAAAAAAGAGATTGGACCACCAGATGATGTGAGCTTTGGATGCAGCCGCAGACGGGAGAGCATTTTCCTGCCTGGTCCTGTTTCTGGCATGCCAGATCTCCCAGCAGATAAGAACCGGGACAGCTCTCCTGATTTGGACTGGCGCAGAACCAGGAGCAAAACTTACTATTTATAGTAAAAACGAAATTAAAATAGGGAAACGACCATCGATCCAAGGGTTTTTCGCAATTCCGGGCGTCGCAACTCGGCACAGCTAGGTTGGTTGGCTAAAGTAGCTCGTTCTACCCTAAAATCATATATTTTACGTTAGATATGCCCGATCTTAGGTCCGACGGTCCGGATCACTTCTGTCATCGACCGAACCTTTTCTGATCCATCTTGGCCATGAAACTATCCGTGACCCGCTCTACATCAAATGACCTGCCAAAATGGATGGATAGAGTAAACACGTCTGCAATAAATATACATCAAGGTAAGCCCCCGGTCAAGGTCCCACCCACATTGCTAGATTTGGGGTAGCAGCTGTTATGGGAAGATCTGAGTCTGCATAAGATCCGAGGACAAAGTACCGAACCGAATCGACCAGCGGGATTAGCATCTGAGGCCTAACTCGTCTGCCCTGATATGGGCATTCCAGAGAGACATGGCCTTCAGAATACCATCACCACGGCCGCGGGTCGGGGCAGTATCCGTGATCCGAGCGGATGCATAAACTGCATACCCAACACCTCGCACAAGAACAATTCGTTCGCCAACTTCACCTACAATGAAACCTTCGCCTCGAAGCCTCATTCGAGATATCGGCTCGAACCCACGTATCATCTGAGTTCAAAGTATGTATTAAGACAATTGCATGGGTAAATGACTTTTGGCTGAGCCGAGCCAAGTAGATGTTAAAGTCCCGTTTGCCAAATGAGGGAACTGCCATAACCGGACGTGGCCGAAAACTTCGTCCAGTTATACATATTACGCGCTTAACGCGCTACACGATCTGCAGATTACGGGCAATATCTCCACGATTCAGGAATCCCCCTGATTGTGCCGATATTGTCGAACCCGGACCGCTTAACCATCAGGTATAAGTAGTCCATCACCCCGTCGCCACAGGTAGGCAACATCTTGCACTTTCCCCCTATCTTCCAACTTAGACCTCGATTCCCGTGCCCTGACTTAGGCATCGGAGGGTCCCCCGGCCTAGCCAGAGTCTCTTTTGCTCACCTTTCGTGTAGGATCAGGGTCCATTCGATGAGTGGAGGGCGATCCAGATTTTGACATCAACATTTTTTGGCGCCGTCTGTGGGAATCTGATACAAAAAGTCAGGTTCCTATTCTCAAATATAATGGCGAGAGAAAAGAAGAAAACAGAAGCTGTGGAACCAGAGCAAAATGAACAAACTCGTTCCTTATCACTACTTCATGTGGAATCAGCCCCGGGACCTTCCCAATGTTCGCGCAACCGGGCAAGCAAGTATCGAGCTATGCAGGGCGAGATACAAGCCCTAAGTGATGAAGTAAACATGATGAAGCAGCAATAGGAGCCGCAATTACGTCCGGCTTAGGAAGACCCTGTCCCCGAACCAGTAGGCCTGGTTATGGAAGCCCACTTCGCGCCGAGGAGCGTAAGGCCTGAGGCACCCCAGCATCCTCAAGTGCTCATATTGAGTTAACATCCTTTTCCGACCCAAATCTGACCCTTGGCTCGGAACACCGCAACGCGAGCTCCTACTAACGCCTCAGTTACTTCGGCCCTGACACCAACAGATCTCCATCATCGGTTCGAACGGAGGAGGGGGAGAAGAAGTCCAGAGAGGAGAAGTCTAGAGAGAGAGAGAGAACGCCCAAGAAATTGTGGTAGAAAATAGAGACCATGGGAGAGGCGGTTCGAGGAGCTCAATAACAAGTTCTTAGCTCTGGAGAAAAAACAATAACCAACGTCGGTTCTCGCTGCCATCCAGGCAATGATGGAAGAGACCGAACCTCCCTTCACCTCGGAAATCATGAACGAGGTGATGCCTCAGAGGTTCCGGATACCTCCCGTCATTCAATATTCTGGATCTGGGGACCCATCCAAGCACGTGGAAGCCTACCGCTCCTGGATGCAGATCCAGACAGCGACGGATGCAATGATGTGCCGAGGGTTCTCAATTACACTAACGGGATCCTCTAAAGGAACAGAAGGCCTTCTGTTCGGGCCTTAACACATTCCATTCTCAATTACACTAAAGGAATGGAACCTTCCCTCTGGCCTTCTGTTCGGGCCTTAACACATTCCATTCTCAATTACACTAAAGGAACAGAAGGCCGGAGGGAAGGTTCCATTCCTACGCCCCCCTTAACACATCCGCCAAACACATCTGAGGAGAGAAGTTACTGAACTGGCCTATCTGCATGAGAGCCGATCTGGACCATTGAGACAAATGCAAGTACTGCCGCTTCTATCGAGACCACGGCCACAACACGGATGATTGTGTTGACCTTAAGGATGAGATTGAAGCTCTCATTGGGAAAGGGCACCTGCGCCGATATACGAAGGAAGAAAAAGCCCCTCAGAGATAGGAAAGGGAGCGGAAGCAGCAAAATAATACCGCGGAGGAACCCACCGAAATTCGCACCATCTTCGGGGGTACGTCTGGCGGGGGAGGTTCGAACAAGGCATGAAAGGCTCACTCCGGGAAGTCTGAGCCAGAACACTACGTCCATTTGACCGAACGGCCCAGTAAGGAACTTCGAGTCAGTCCGTGCACTCTGACTTTCACAGAAGAAGACGCGCGCTGGATTCAGCTCCCGCACGACGACGCCCTAGTAGTCACCATGACCATAGCGAATCGCAAAGTATATCGCATTTTGGTGGACACCGGGAGCTCGGCCGATTACTCTACTCTGAAGCCTTTGAAAGCATGGGGATTCTACGGACTCATCTCAGGCCTGTGAAGACCCCTCTACACGGCTTTGCTGGGGAAAGAGTGATTTTTGAAGGAGCCATTTCCCTCCCCGTGACTGCGGGAGAAGGGCAACATCAAGTCACACTTATGGTGGACTTCTTAGTTATCAATGTGACATCTGTACACAACGTCATCCTGGGCAGACCGTCCCTTAACGCAATGAGAGCAGTCGCCTCCACCTATCACCTGATGATGAAATTCTCCACTGAGGGAGGGGTAGGTTACCTCCGAGGTGATCAGCGAGAAGCTCGGAGATGCTATGCAGTCGTAGTTAAGAAAGGAGCAGCCAAGCAAACTCTTCCCATCAATACCCTGGGCCCGTGGAGAACTCATCGGTAGAAGAACTAGAGAAGGTGCCTCTGGACGAAGATGACCCGAGCAAAACTATTCAGCTCGGATCGTTATTAAATTCTGAGCGTCGATCTGCGATGTTGGCCTTCTTAAAGCAACACCGAGATGTCTTCGCCTGGTTGCACGCCAACATGCTAGGAATCTCTCTTGATATTATGGTCCACAAAATGAATGTAAATTTAGATTACAAGCCAGTGAAACAAAAGAGAAGGCCGTTCGACGCCGAACGATATGAAGCCATTGCTGAGGAGGTCTCTGTCCTGCTCAACGTGAGTTTCATAGAAGAAGTGTATTACCCCGACTGGATAGCAAATGTTGTGCTTATGAAAACATCCAACAGGAAGTGACGAGTCTGTGTGGACTATTCGGATCTGAACAAGGCATGTCCCAAGGACAGCTTCCCATTGCCTCGGATCGATCAATTAGTTAATAGCACCGCCGGACACGAGTTGCTCTCGTTCCTGGATGCCTATTCTGGATACAACCAGATTGTCATGCATCCCCCAGATAGGCAGAAGACCACCTTCGTCACAGACAAGGGACTCTACTGTTACCGGGTTATGCCTTTTGGCCTGAAAAACGCTAGGGCAACGTACCAGAGAATAGTAAATCAGATGTTCGCTAAGCAGATCAGACGCACTACGGAGGTCCACGTTGACGACATGTTAGTGAAAAGTATCAGAGCATCTGATCATCTTGCAAACCTCGGAGATACATTCAGTGTCCTCCGAGAATACCAGATGAAGTTGAACCCTGCTAAATATGTATTCGGAGTCGAATCAGGAAAGTTCCTTGGGTTTCAGGTCAGTCAGTGAGGTATCGAGGCCAATCCTGACAAGATCAAGGCTCTCCTCGACATGAACTCGCCTCGGACCATAAAAGAAATACAATGTCTTATAAGAAGAGTTGCTGCACTCGGACGCTTCATTTCCAGAGCAATTGATAAATGTCTCCCTTCTTTCGGCAGCTGAAGGGTCATAAGAAGGCAGAATGGACGCCAGAATGTGAGCAGGCCTTCCAGCAATTAAAACAATATTTAGGTTCACTCCCTCTGTTGTCCAAACCTGAAGAAGGAGAGCCCCTACTCCTCTACCTCGCGGTCTCCGCCTCGGCCGTCGGCCTTGATTAGAGAAGTTGGGGCAAGCAATACCCTGTGTATTACGTAAGCAAGGCCATGGTACCTGCCGAAACGAGATATCCATCTCTGGAGAAGTTAGTGCTTTGCCTTATTATCTCGGCTCGGAGGTTACGACCCTATTTTCAGGCTCACTCTATTACCGTATTGACCGAATCTCCCCTGAGACAAGTTCTCCAGAGGCCCGAGGTGTCCGGTCGGATAACCAAGTGGGCAATTGAGTTCGGAGAGTTCGACATCCAATTCCGTCCGAGGACAGCAATTAAGGGTCAAGCCGTGGCCAATTTCATCGCCGAGTTCACAACGCCGAGCACGGAGGAGGTCAATACAGAAAGCGAAATGACTTCGCCCACTCTTCAGAATAATCAAGAAGTTGAATCGGCTCCGGGATGGATTCTCTATGTTGATGGGTCATCCAACATCAAAGGGGCGGGAGCCGGAATTGTCTTGGTAGCACCCGATTCCACAATAGTCCAGTACGCGATCAGGCTCGGGTTCAAAGCATCAAATAACGAGTAGAATACGAGGTGCTGTTAGCCGGGTTGAGGTTAGCAGAGAGTCTGGGGGTTCAGACTCTCCAAGTCCGAAGCGATTCACAGTTGGTAGTAAATCACATCTCTTCAGAGTACGAAGTCAAAGAAACTCGAATGATAGCCTACCTCGACGAAGCGAGGAAATTGATTGAGAAGTTTTGGAGTTGTATGATTCGACAGATTCCTAGAGCAGAAAACTCATAGGTCGACGCCCTAGCAAGACTCGCCTCGGCCTTTGAAGGAAAAATCCCGCGGTTCGTCCCCGTTGAGTTCGTTGAACATCCGAGCATTGGCCAATCAGAAAAGGTCAACCCCGTTCACACCATTCTGAGCTGGATGGACTCGATCTTCAATTACCTTTCATCCGGCAGAATCCCTTCAGATAAGGTGGAGGCGAGGCGATTGAGAGTCCGAGCGGCCCGATATGTCATAATGGATGAAGTGTTATATAAGAAGGGGCATTCTCAACCTTACCTTAGATGCCTCTTACTAGATGAGGCCGATTACGTGATCCGAGAAATTCACGAGGGGATCTGTGGAAATCATTCTAGTAGCCGAGCCCTGGACCTAAAGAAACTCCTTCAAGGGTACTTCTGGCCAACCCTCAAACAAGACTCAAAGGATTACGTTCAAAAGTGTGATAAGTGTCAACGTTACGTGGCCGTGCCGAGACAACCAGCGGAAGAGATGACTCCCATAAGCGGGCCATGACCATTCGCCCAATGGAGAATCGACATCATCGGTCCTTTGCTTACAAGGAAGGGACAAGTCAAGTTCGCGATTGTTGCTGTCAACTATTTTATTAAATGGGCCGAAGCCGAGCCTGTGGCAAAGATTACCGAGCGGAAGGTGGTGGATTTTGTGTGGAAAAATATTATCTGTCGGTTTGGAATCCCACAAACGATTGTATCTGACAGTGGCTGACAGTTCGATAATGATAAGTTTCAAAGTCTGTGTCGAGGGCTCGGCATCACGAATGCATATTCGTCGCCCCGGCACCCACAGTCAAATGGACAGGTGGAAGCGGTCAATAAGGTCATTAAGCATCATCTCAAAACCAAACTGGAAAAAGCAAAGGGGAACTGGGCTGAAGAGCTCCCATTCGTCCTTTGGGCATACAAGACTACCACCCAGTCCTCGATAGGGGAAACCCCTTTTTTACTCTCTTACGGCTCGGAAGCAATGGTGCCAGTGGAAATCGGCCTCCCTACGGTTCGGGTCCAAAATTTCAAAGAGGATCGAAATGTTGAGCAAATTGCGGCCAACCTGGACCTGCTCAAAGAAGTCAGGGATGTTTCCAGACTCCACGCCGCCGCTCGACAACAACAAGTGGCTCGATTCTACAATTCCAATGTTAAGGTCAGACGATTTAGGCCAGGCGATCTGGTCCTTCGTCGAGTCTTTCAGAACACTACTGAGCCGGGCGCTGGACCATTCGGACCTAACTGGGAAGGGCCCTATCGGGTAGTCCGGTCAATGAAACCGCGGTCTTATCATCTGGAAGATCTCGAGGGCCGTCAACTCTCCCACCCTTGGAATGCCGAGCATCTAAAGGTGTATTACCCCTAATGGGATGAATAAATGTACGCTTCCGAGCGACTAGCCTCTAAGACTCTCAATAAAATTCTCCACTTTTACATAAGCGGACCGATTTCTACAAAGGCATCCCCCCTTAACCTGGGGAAAAAAGCCAAGAGGCGATCCGACTCCCCAGTAGGAGTCAGACTGATTTCTGCAAAGGCATCCCCCCTTAACTGGGGGAAAAAAGCTAAGAGGCGATCCGACTCCCTAGTAGGAGTCAGACCAATTTCTATAAAGGCATTCCCCCTTAACCGGGGGGAAAAAGCTAAGAATCGATCCGACTCCCCAGAAGGAGTCGGACCAATTTCTACAAAGGCATTCCTTCTTAACTAAAAAATAAACCAAGGGGCGATCTACACGAAATTTTGTTCAAAATCAGTTTCATTTAACCCGGAAAGGTTCATTACATAATACATCATTGCAAAGCATACTAAAAAAAAAGAGAAAAGGGAAAACTCTTCAAGTTGTCGGAGGCGTCTGGGAATCGGTGGCCTGGTTCGGACGAGTCGCCTCGGCGGTATTTTCATCTTCATCTTCGGGCAGTAAGGGGTCGATGTCGAGGTCCGGATACAAGTTCTGAACCGCGACAAGACACTCATCAAAGCCACGATTAAAGAACTTGGCAGCTTCAGCGTCCCTCTCTTTCGAAGTCTTATACGCGGCTACTGCTGCAGCCCGGGAAGCCTCGTCCTCAGTTCGTTGAGTCTCCTTCGCTTAAGAGATGGGTCGGCTCATTTTTTCGGCGACCTCAACCTTAGTCCACTCCAGGAGCTCATTAATCCGGGTGTTCTCCCCGGCAAGGGTATCAGCATGATACCTAGCTCGAGATAGTTCGGCTGTAGTTGCATCATTCTGGCTCTCGAAGTCCCTCACGACCCCCTGGAGCTGAAGTACTTCAGCCTCGAGCCTACCCATTGCTTCTTGCAAATGACGCTCCCTGGCCTTTCCGTCTTCAAGCTGCCGATGCAACTCGTCACGTTCGAGTTGGAAGGAGGCGGCTTCATTCCGTAAGGCTTCAGCCTCGACCCTAAGAATTCCTGCCTCAGTGTCTTTCCGCTCCAGCTCCTTTATTCTCTCCCGAACCAAGAGAACCTTCGCGACGGACTGAACAAAAGCAAGAAAGTGAGTTCTCAGAAGAAATAAAACGTAAATTGATAAGAAAAGTTGACAAAATTATCGTATAAAATACAGAAGCTAAATCGTTCAGAAAGGAGGTGTCCGATTTCCCAAGTGTTCGGACTATATCCTCCTCTGGAGCGTGCTTAGTGGCCCAGGGTACCAAGCATGATAAGTGATAACCCTGCTCAAACCTTTCTCCACTCGGCCCTGCCCGGGCCGAATCAGCAGTCTCACCGACCCCAGTCTGACTACCCACTGAGGGCTGAGCCTCGCACCCAATATCATGTTCGGCCCCATTATTTCCTTGGGGAGCAATCATGACATCAGTCATCCGAACAACCTCATCCCGCTCGGATGATGAAGGGGCAGCCCTGAAGGGGGCTTCTACGCGAAGCCCCTTGGTGGGAGGAATGACAGTGAAGGAAGGTGGGTGGGGGCCTGTACTCGTCACAGGGGCAGCCGCGGCCATGGTCGTATCGGCAAGCACCGCAACCATGGTCATATCGGAAAGCACTTCAACCCGAGTTGGTATGTTGGGAGGTGCCACGGCAGGGGACACGATTGCAGATGGTGCTGCCGCTGATGAGGCAGCAGTAGGAAATGAAGCTGTATCCCAAGCTAAGGCAATTTGAGTGGCAGGAAATGGTGCTATATCCCGAGCCTCGACAATCGGAGTAGGGGCCGACAAACCAACTCCGCGGGGCGCAGCTTTTTTCCTCCGAACGACCTTCACCTGCGGCTCGGTCGTCAGCAACTCTTCCGCTGTCGAGGCCGCTTTTCTTTTCCGAGAACCAGAAGCTTTGGCCATGCCTACGTATCAAAAATACCAGTTAGAGACCGAATGAAAATAACGTAAGGGAGACTTGAAGATAAGGAAACTCATTAAAGAAAGAAGGCCGTGGCTGAGATCGACACAACCCGGACAGGTGAAGGTTGGAGGCCTTAATCAGACCCGACCAGGAATGAAGTTCTCCCGACTGTGCCCTGGCTTTGGCTATCTGATTCTTCTGGTCCAAGGAGAGGAAAGGCAGGTTCCTTGCGAATACTACAAAAAATAAGGAAAACCATGAGTTTACACCGAAACAAGAAGGGTTATATAACAAGGGAAAGGTTAATCCGACCTGGAGTAGTGAATTTGGTGGGGACCCGGTATGTCAGAGCCCTCATCTCTACAGCTGGTGCCTCCCAGTCACTCGCAGCCCAGAACCACTTGTTCTTCCAGTCTTTGTTAAAGGTCGGAAGATCCAAGACGAGCCCTGACCCCTTACTGCCTCTGGTCGCAAAATAATACCATGGCTTATTGATGCCGTGCTTAGCCTGGTACAGGCTTATCAGCTCTGCGGGGGTCAGTTCTGAATTCCTGACTTGGCGCCAGATGATGAAGGCAGAAATTAATACCCTCCAGGCGTTAGGGGCGAACCGTCTAGGCGTCAGCCCCAGGTAAGCAGCCAAAGCTCGGATGAAGGGGTGCATGGGGAGTCGGAGTCCACATTGCAGAGCACAGAGGAAAACAGCAATCTCCCCATCCGCAGGGGCACCAGCTGCATCGGTGGGCTCTGGGGCTCTAATCCGGACGGAGTCAGAAATTTCAAACTCCAAACGGATCCACTCTACTTGGGACTGTGTAATCACAGAGCCCCTTGGGACTACCTCCGAGGCCCGATCGTCACTCGGTGGCATCTCTCTAGTCCTAGCGACCGCGGCCCTGGGGGGTCGCACAACACCCCTCTTTTAGGCTCGGCGGGTCCGGGCCCCTGCCTCCTTTAGTTTATGGGGAGGGGGATATAGAGGGACGGCATCAAGTGGGCCCTCAAAGGCCCCTCTCCTACTGCCGAACTCTCTGACTTGGAACCTCCATCGAAATTACGGACTATATCCAGATCAGAAGACATCTTTTGAAGAGAAGGAGAAGTGAAGGCAAGACTCACTGGGCACTAGCCAGAAATCGCTCCCACCAGGAAATGAAGATCGGCTGGAATCGCCGAGCCGGCGCAAACCAAGCCGAGAACTTACGTGGCGGGACATCGTTGGCCCAAACTCTGTCGGGCGTAACGCCTTCTACCTCGTTTGTCGTGCATGCGGCAATCGAGGCGACGCCTGGGCAGAGGAAGTCGCCCCATACATCCCCGCTCGTGCTTATGTGGCGGTCACTCATAGGCGGACAGTCATCTGGGATCATAACCGTCGCCACGCGTCCGCTCGAAAACAGTCTGCATGCGCGAAATCCAGAGATGTGACGCTTCAATTTTGAAAAATCATTGTTGCAGTATGGGTAGGAATAACTCCTGCATAATTACTTTCCGAGTCTACAAGTAAACTTGAAGAGTAGGGGGCTTCTGTTATGGGAAGATCCTAGTCGGCATAAGATTCGAGGACAAAGTATCGAACCGAATTGACCAGCAGGATCAGCATCCGAGGCTTAACTCGTCTGCCCTGATATGGGCATTCCAGAGAGACATGGCCTTCAGAATACCATCACCACGGCCGCGGGTCGGGACAGTATCCGTGATCCGAGCGGACGCATAAACTGTATACTCAACACCTCACACAAGAACTATTCGTTCGCCAATTTCACCTACAGTGAAACCTTCACCTCGAAGCCTCATTTGAGATATCGGCTCGGACCCACGTATCATCCGAGTTCAACAGTATATATTAAGACAACTACATGGGTAAATGACTTTTGGCTGAGCCGAGCCAAGTAGATATTAAAGTCCCGTTTGCCAAATGAGGGAAATATCATAATCGGACGTGACCGAAAACTTCGTCCGGTTATACACATTACGCGCTTAACGCGCTACACGATCTGCAGATTACGGGCAATATCTCCATGATTCAGGAATCCCTCTGATCGTGTCGAGATTGTCGAACCCGGACCGCTTAACCATAAGGTATAAGTAGTCCATCACCCCGTCGCCACAGGTAGGCAACATGTTGCACTCTCCCCTTATCTTCCAACTTAGACCCCGATTCCCGTGCCCTGACTTAGGCATCGGAGGGTCCCCCGGCCTAGCCAGGGTCTCCTTTGCTCACCTTTCGTGCAGGATCAGGGTCCATCCGAGGAGTGGAGGGCGATCCAGATTTTGACATCAATAGCAGCCATGTGGCATCCTGATATTATTAGAAGTAGAAATGCTCCTGTGATTTCAAAGTGCTGCAAGTTACAGCGCTGCTAGTTGCATTTGAATACTTAGATAGTCCAATCCATTGATATAGACTGTTCATTAAGTCTAACACTCATCTCATGAATTGCCATGGAAACATCAGACTGATTTGACAAATATTAACCATTGCATCAGTGAACTTTAATGTAAACCATCAACATCATTTACACAAAAAAAAGTTCCAACCAGAAATTTGATTCACCTATTTTGTAGGGTCCATAATGGATGGCTTATGATTCTAAAGAATCACTTTTGTTAGGCAATCATAACCAATGCTAATTAAGGATGAGTTGAATCATATTGATAAGTGCAATTTTTGCATTGGAGTGCATGGTATGTTTTCTGAACTTAATGGACAGTTCAGATTACTCAATTGGACGGCGTAAGTGAACCAATGCTACCAGGAGCACTATGAATTATAGTGCTTTGGTAGCACTTCTCAATGATAACTTTGGCAAATATTTTAAACTTTTTACACGTTGCTTTAGATGGATTATATCATATAAAAGGCTAGAAAGTATGCATGTAATTTATAGAAAGAGTTTCCCGTTTGCGACAAACAGAAAAAACTTCTAAAGCTGTCTCTATGGAATTTGTACACGTGGCCCCCATGCTTTATCTAAGGCATTATAAATCCGATCGACCCATCATAGATGGATCATGGGTTGAACTTTCCCAAATAGGAAGATCATAGCAATAGGATCTTCATGCTTTTTACGTTGAATATGTAGATTGCTGGTGCAATTTTTTTATTTTTTATTTTATTTTTTTAACATGCATGTATCCGTGAGCAAAATAAAATAAAATTGGAGTAAGTCTAATTGCAAAATAAAATAAAATTGGAGTAAGTCTAATTGAATAGATTTTTTAGGCATGGTTCATCCATGGTAGGGCCAAGCTTGGATAAACCTAACAAGGCTCCACATCTAGATCATTGGTGTGATATATGCATGGTATCCTATGAAATTTTAATTGGACCCAATTGAAAGTCTAGATCAATTGATTGGATTGGCTTGATTTATTTAAGTGTTTAACTTTTATGATGGGGTGATCTTTTAGGAGAATTTACTTCTGATGCAAGCCTAATTCAAGGGGGAAGCCCAACCCATCAACCAAGGTCAAGACTTGGTATTCAGCCCATTATTTCTAGCTCAAGTGCATCCATGATTCATGACTTTGAAACCGTGTCCCATGCACAAAAAATGAGAATTTAAAATTTAAATATATATTGAAGTTGTATTTTTACGTGGTTTAGAAATTTTGTATTTTGTCTTAGAAAGATATAATTGTATTAGAAACTTACAATTGTTATTAATGTACTTATAAGACATGATTATAATTGATTTAAATAATGACCCATTTGCAATGAGAAATAGAATCTAATTTTTAAGTTCAAAATAAAAAATTATTTCTTGTAAATTTCTAATGAAAGAGAGAGTTGAGTGAATTCTCTTTTGTTGCAAGTGGGTTCAATTCATACCGGTTGAGTGATTCTTGATTCATCAACAACTCGTTTGGTTCATAAGCAACTTGTAATTGCAGAAATTTTCAATTCAAACAAGTTTGTTGCTTATGATGTTTTAGGCACTTTTGGTTAATGAATAACTTTTATAATTTTTTTAGTAATTTATCATCAAGTCTACTTTTATTCTATAAATTTCATACGTACCATTCCATTTTTCAATTATTAAAATTCTTAGTTCTAATTGCCTAAACTAATAATATATTTAATAGTGTAAAAATACGTCCCAAAATCAGTCACATTTTTTATTTTTTTTTTGGAAAAACTGGATTGTATTCATCTCAATAGCTATACAGGAGGATTCAGGTAGCCCCGGAGGGCTCCCTAGCGAAAAAGAAAGAAAATACAGAGAAAGAAAGAAAGAAAGAAGGGTGCCGGATGGGCTGGTTAAGAGGTTCGCAAGTTGCCCAACCTGTTTTATCTAGGAGGATAAGCCCGCGAATTTTGGCTGGGAGGGAGGAAGTTTCCAAAAAAAGAAGGTTCTCCCTGCCTGCACTCCCCATTCGAGCCAATTCGTCGGCCGGGCAGTTGGCTTCTCTAGGACTGTATGGGAGAAGCGGACCGAGAGGTCACGAGAGAGGGTGTCGATTCTAGAACGCCAATACCACATGGACCAAGAGAGCGGGGTGCCTGAGGAGAGGGCTGAAATCACCGAGAGGGAGTCACTAGCAATCTCAACTTGGGGAAAACCTCGGATAGCACACAAGTTGAGCCCATCAAGGATTGCTCAAATTTCAGCGCAAGTTTTAGTTCCAAGCCCATAAGAATGAGAGAACGCGAAAAGGGTGTGACCGGCTGCATCTCTAGCCAGGCCTCCTTCGTCCAATGAGCCCGGGTTGCCCTGAGAAGAGCCATCAACGTTAATTTTTATCCAACCAGGGGGTGGTCTGACCTATCTGACAACGATAGGGGTTGATGGAGGGCAGTGGCGAGAGGGCGTGTGGCAAAGAAGGCCGGTCGTAGCCGGGAGACGGACGGCAGAAATCTTAGGCGGAAGAAGCAGTCTAAACTGGCTGATCCAGCGATGGATGCTGGCTAAAATACGGGATGGAGGAGTATCAATGTTGTTAAAGCGGGCCAAGTTTCTCACTTTCCATAGATCCCAGAAAATCAGCACTGGCATGAGACCTACTGGGGGGCGGGTCCTTGGTGAGAAGGACGCAGCCATCCACCAGAGAGAGGCCATCCCAACTGTCGTGGATGGGGACGAATTACCCATGCCAGCGGCCCTAATGAAAAAGTCCCAAACAGCCTTGGCTTTGGAGCCCTCCAAAAAAACATGATCAATGGATTCTAGCCAGGGGGACGACAGGGGTGGGTAGCAGCAACAACTCGAAACTAACAGGATCCCTTTACTCTGAATTCTGACGTCCACCGGGATTGCCTTGTGAATCAGTCACATTTAACTTTGGATTTTATTTTTCTTTAAAACATGACTTATCAAGCTTCGTTTTGACTTTTAATCACCTTAATCCAAACATATCCTATGTGAGCCCCACACGTAGATTAAGCCTACCGAGGGAAGGCTTTAGTAAGACGCAGTTTTCTTGTAAAGCTTTTTACGGAAGCTTGTGCACTAGGAAGGTAGATGGGGCCCACCGTGATGTTTGTGAGAAATCCACTCTGTCCATCCATTTTGTGAGCTCATTTTAGGACATGCGACAAAAACTAAAATGGATCGAAGACTCGAGTAGGCCATTGGAGAGGAAATAATGGCCATTATTGAAACATTTATATGGCTACAAAAGTTTTGTATCAGGCTAATCTTTTTTGTGTTTGCAGTTCATCCCAATGGAAATGACATTATAAACGGTTTGGATGGCATATAAACCTCAAGGTGGAACCTCCGAAGGTTTCAATAGTAGGCATTTCTTTTCACATTTTTTCATCTTCAGTAGCCCACTTGAGTCTTAGATCTAGCCCATTTTTTCAGTCCTAAAGGGATCTTAAAATTTTTCTTACGAACATCACCATGGGCCTCACTTAGCTTCCTTGTGCAGGAACTTCCTATAAAAGGCTAGTAGGAAATCTGCTTATGCATGAGGAGGAACCAGCCTGATCTTAAAATTTTTCTCACGAACATCACCATGGGCCTCACTTAGCTTCCTTGTGCGGGAACTTCCTATAAAAGGCTAGTAGGAAATCCGCTTATGCATGAGGAGGAACCAGCCTCACCAAAAGAATTGACAATCAACCACCGAATGCCAACCGGTCATATTGCTGCGTCATGGCATTTATTCGTCAAAAGAATTGACAATCAACCACCGAATGCCAACCGGTCATATTGCTGCGTCATGGCATTTATTCGTCAAAAGAATTGACAATCAACCACCGAATGCCAACCTGTCATATTGCTGCATGCGTTGGTGCCATTTGGAAGCCTGAGCATCTACTTATTTTTTTTAAAAAAAAAAGAAACCCCAAAAATTCAACTTGAGTCACTGCTCAACTGGGTTGTGTTAGCTCAGAGACTTGGTCAGACTCAACTCGACATTTAATTCTTGTAAATTAAAATTATTAAGAATATTAATAAATATTTAAAGAAATTAAGATGCCCAAGTGCTTGCTTCCAGAGCACTCTAAGTTATAGTGCTCCTAATTGCATTGGGAGACTTAGTCCAATTGTCTAGACTGTTCATTACGTTCGTAGCTGTTTATCTGACAAATATGAATCATTCTGTCAATGAACTTTAAGGGCCCGTTTGGCCGGGTGGATTGGAAGGGAGTGAATGGTATTACGGTGGATGGCATGGATTTCTAGGTAATGATGGTGTTGTCAGCGGATTGTCTTGAGATCCATGGGATTGCTATATCCTGGATTGATACATCCAATCCGTTTGGCACGCCCGGCCAATCCGGAGATTAAAGCTTCCGATCCCTTCCAATCCCATGAACCAAACACGTCGCAGGCTAATTTGAACCGATTAGGATGGATTGGATGGGATTTAAAGGTAATGATGGTGTTGCCAGTGGATTGTCTGAAGATCCATCGGAGTTGGATCTGATCACCGACACTGTTTGGCACGCCCGGCCATTCCTGGGATTTACCATCCAATCCCTTCCACTACCATCTAATCCCTTCCAATCCAACCGGCCAAACGGGCCCTAATATGAATGGTCAAGATAAATTACAAGAAAAAAGGCCCAATCGATAATCTGCTCCATCTATTATTAGGTTTATCATTGATTGCTTATGAATGTTAGGCAACTGTAAGTATCCAATCCATGGCTTAAAAAAAATAAAAGGCTGTAGAGAATAAGTCCAAATAAAAAATGAATTGGATCATCCGCCTATATGACTCGGCACCAAATCTCGATATAGTGGAGGTGACTCAACCGAGCTTTGAGTCAAATTGTTGAGTTTTTGGAACTATGGTAATCATGCATGACCCTTTATCAGGGCCAGCAAATTAATGGTCGAGATCACAACATATTTACCCACCAACATGGATTCTGAACAGAAGTTGGCATGCTCGGATGAGAAAAACCTTTCAGGCACGTTTATTTCATGTTTCCTCCACCATCGGTGGAGTGTTAGATTGAAAGTCTGTGGTAGAATTCTGAGACATGTAAAGTGAAACAGATAATAGATGGGCACACACAAAACACATGCACATGCATGTACATGTTTAATCAAAGTATTTTCCTTGTTTTCACGCTGAGTTTGGTTACTAGCTTTTCACTGTGGCATGGAGATTATCATCAACTCAGTACAAGTGGAGTCCATGGGTTGGTGATTTAGATCATTCATCTGATGCACTCCAATGCTGATTTGCATCCTGCGAATAACTCCCAAAGTGTAAGATCATTGCCCTCCAATATGTGGGCTTTTTCTTCCGCTGAACATAGACCATTGCTGTATTTTCTGTGTAACCTTCTATTTGTAGGGTTAGGATTGTTCCATCTGGGAAACTTTGGCTAACTCCCATCAGCGTCCGGTCTGACAATCTAACGGTGTGGATCACTTATTCATGCACCCTACTTGTCCAAACTCAAGGCTAGATAATACTGTTCTAGTGCACTAGCGCTCCATAAGTTATAGTGATTCTTGTTGCATTTGAACACTTAGACAATCCAATTCATTGATCCAGACTGTTCATTAGGTCCAACACTCATTTCAGGGACTGCCATGAAAACATCACACTGATTTGACAAATATTAACAATTTGATCAATGGCCTTTAATTTCTCGTGTGCACATCATTTACCAAAAAAACAGGTCCAATGGCATTAAAAAAAAATGATGGTTATAGAAAATAAGCCCAAATTAAACAAGGATTGGATTATCCGATCAGCATGATTTTTGTACAATAGTCTAGGAAATGTATTATAATTTTAACAGACCGTACAGGTCGATTCCAAGTGAACCAATGCACCTAGAAGGACTTCCAATGTCACGAGAGAACTAGAGCATTTCGCATATTTAAAATAGTTAAATTTAACAAAACTTATTTTAAATAAAATATCTCCTCGGGGGGCAGGTTCGAGTCGCACTGAGTCGACTCATCGAGTCTCACCAAGTCTAGGCCGAGTAAGCTTGCATGAACCTTTATCAGGCCAGAAAATTAATGGTCAAAATCATGAAAGATTCACCCGGCACGGCTTCTACGCAAAAATAGGTTTTCCCTTATGAGAAACCTTTTAAAGAAGTTAGATTGAAAGTCTCTCCGAAAATTTCCAGGCATATACAGTCCAATAGATGATAGATGGGCCTATACACAAAACGCGTGCGCGTTTACTCAAAGCATTTTTCATGTTTTCATGTTTAGGTAAGGCATGGAGATTATCATCAACCTTTAAGTTTGTACTAGTGGGGTCCATGGGTTGTTGATCTAGATCATTCATCTGATAGGCTGTGATGCTGATTTGGACTCTCCGATTAACTCCCAGATTAGAAGATCATCACCATCCAATCCGTGGGTTCTTCTGCATGCTGAACATCGACTCTTGCTGTATTTGTAGGGTTAGGATTTTTCCATTTAGGAGACTTTGGCTAACTCTCATCAGCATAGGGTCTGACAATCAAATGGTATGGATCATTTATCCATTGACCCTACTTGTCCAAACTCAAGGCTAGATGATAGTCTACATAAATGGAGCTCTAAGAATGTTTCATGAAGAGGTTTCAAGTCCAATCGATTGGACCATAGTCTATGGTGCATCCACTGAATAACATCCAACCTATCCTGTGCGTACAAAAAATCCAACTAGTCCAATATGGTTACAGCGTGCAAAAATGAGCCATAACCACTAACCAATTTGATTACACTTGTATTTTGTTATTTATAAATGACTAGATATTGTTCCCCATTGTGTGGCCCACCTTATGAGTGGATGGGGAGGATTTTCACAAAAGGTGATCTTCATGGTGAGGCAAATCTATTGGAAGGATTGGATGCCATGGTGATATCATAAGTTGAAGTTGCTTTTCTGGGTGGACGGTAAATTATGGTCCAATAACATGTTGGACTTGAGACCGTCTCATAAATTAGATTATATAAGGAGAAATGATGGTCCAATCAGTTGGACTTGAAATCATCTTACAAATTAGAAAAATAAGGAGAAATAATGGTCCAACCAATTGGACTTGAGATCATCTCGTAAATTAGATTAATATAAGGAGAAATGCTAAACACACTAAAATATAGCGCTCCTAGTTGCATTTGAACACTTAAACAGTCCAATCCATTGATCTAGACTGTTCATTAGGTCTAATACATTTCATGGACTGCCACAAAAATATTACACTGATTTGACAAATATTAACCATATGATCAATGGCCTTTACGGAATGATCAATATCGATTACACAAAAATAGTTCCAATCATAAGTTTGATCCATCTATTTTGTAGGGTCCACAATGGATTCCTTATGATTCTAAAGAATCACTTTTGTTAGGCAACCATTATCATGCCATCCAAGGACTAGAAATTGGATGGATATAAAAAGGGCTAAATCATGGATAGGTTGGATCATCTTGATGAGTGCAATTTTTTGCATTAGAGTGCATGAAATATGTTATGAACTCAATGGACAGTTCAGATCACCCAATTGAACTACACAAGAAAATCGATGCTGCTAGGAGCTCTATGAACTATAGTTCTTTGAGTGCATTGGAGCATTTCTCAATGATAAGTTCAGCAAAAACTTTAAACTATAATTTCAAATATTTTGCACCTTGCATTGGAAGGATTATATCATATAAAAATGCAGGACATATACATGTAATTTAAAAAAAGAATTTGTTGTTTGTGTCAAACAGATGGCTTCTAAGTGACGTGTATGGAATATCTACATATGGCCCCCATGGTTCATCCAAGGCATTAATTAAATCCGATCATACAGTCATGGATGGACCATGCCTAAAACTTTCCTAATTATGCATATCCTAGCCACCGGATCTTTTATCTTTTTGGCATTGAATACGTGAATTGCTGGTGCAATTTGTCTGAATCATGCATTTACTTGTCAGCAATAAAACAAAATTAGAGTTAAGAGTAATCATTGAAGAGATTTTTTTGGGCATGGTTCATCCGAGATAGGGCCAAGCCTAGATAAACCAAACATGGCTCCACATCTAATCGGGCCCGTTGAATTACTTTTGGATCAGGCAGACATTTGTGTTTCCTTACGAAAGGCCCATACCTTACCAACCGGTTTGAAGCATATTATCATGATTGGGCCATCTCAGTGTTTATGGCCCACTTATGTTTTACACCATCCAATTTCTTGAGCTCACCTCTTAGCGTGAACCGTCCCAACCGATGGTTGGATTATGGATGCAACACAGACTCCGTACCGTCCCTACCCATACATGAAAGGGGCCACAAGCGAGACAATTTGGAGAAGGGTGCTTGTATGCCACGTGGCTTCGCATGTTTTAGGCATGAGTTCATACATCGTGGTGGAGCCTCAGTGGCCCTCGTAGCCACCTCCTGTTCCGAGCTCCGAACAGGCGGGGGTAGTACCCAATGGGCGCCCATTGCTGCTTTGTGCCATCTTTTTTATTATTATTATTTTTTTATTTTTTTTTAAACTGTTAAACTGGGTTGTGTTGACTAGTCAGACTCAACTCGACATTTAATTCTTGTAAATTAAAAATATATATTACGAATATTACTATGCATGACCCTTTATCAGGTCCAGCAAATTAAAGGTCAAGATCACGAAAGCTTGACCCGACCAGCATGGTTTCTGAACAGAAGTTGGTATGCTCGGATGAGAAGAATCTTTCACGCACGTTTATTTCTTGTTTCCTCTATAGGTGGATTGTTAGAGTGAAAGTCTGTTGTAGAATTCCAAGACATGTAAAGTAAAAGAGATGATGGATGGGCACACACAAAGCACATGTACATACATGTATATGTTTAGTCAAAGCATTTTCGTTGTTTTCAAGCTGATGAGTTTGGTTACTAGCTTTTCATTAGCATGGAGATTATCATAAACTATTAGGACATGATGGGTCTGGGCGCTCTTAGGACATGATCTTTCGCCATATTTTCGTTTGTTCGATCAGAAGTCCTTTTTCGTCTATGGATCGACAGTTTTACTATCTAGCCCGAACAAAAAGCAGTTGTACAGTTTTATCAATGAATAGAAATCAGATTTCAAACAAAGAAAAAGGATTAAAAAAAAAAAAAAGATTATCATCAACTCTGTACAAGTGGGGTCCATGGGTTGGTGATTTTAGATCATTCATCTGATGCGCTCCAATGCTTATTTGCATCCTGCCAATAACTCCCATATTAGAAGATCATTGCCATCCAATATGTGGGCTATTTCATCCACTGAACATAGACCATTGCTGTATTTTCTGTGTAACCTTCTATTTGTAGGGTTATGATTGTTCTATCCGAGAGACTTTGGCTAACTCCCATCTGTGTCCCGTCTGACAATCTCACCGTACGTGTGGATCACTTATTCATGAAACCTACTTGTCCAAACTCAAGGCTAGATGATACTGTTCTAGTGCTCAAGTGCTCAAGTGCTGTGTTCCATAAGTTATAGTGATCGTAGTTGCATTAATATTGAACACTTACACAATCCAATTCATTGATCCAGACTGTTCATTAGGTCCAACACTACTCATCTCACGGACTGCCATGAAAACATCATACTTTTTTCTTTTTCTTTTTTTCTTTTTTTTTTTTAAAGGAAAAGTGGAATGATCCACCAAATTTTCATTCATGAGGAACTGGACGGTACAGCCATTCAGGCGGCCCCGACAAAAAGGAACTGGGCCTCGTCTATCATATGTATAAGAAAAGGCCAGAAAACATCATACTGATTTGACAAATATTAACCATTTGATCAATGGCCTTTAATTTCTAGTGTTGACATCATTTACCAAAAAAAAAAAAAAAAAAAAAAAAGAAAGTCCAATGGCATAAAAAAATGATGGTTATAGAAAATAAGCCCAAATCAAAGAAGGATTGGATCATCCGACCAATATGATTTTTGTACAATAGTCTAGAAAATGTATTATAAGAGTAGCGGACCGTTCAGATCGATTCCAAGTGAACCAATGCAACTAGGAGGACTTACAATGTCACTGGAGCATTTCTCATATTTAAAATAGTTAAATTTAATAAAACTTAGTTTTAACAAAATCTCTCCTCAAGGTGCAGGCAATGCCAAAGACCACTAAAAAAAAAAAAAAAAAAAATCCGGAGCCATACGCTGGCCTTTCAACACGACAGCACCATTGTGGTGGATAATTACATGCAATGGTTTATTGAACAATGACCCAGTGCCAAGATCCAATGGTGTTGATCGAGCTTTTCATGAACCCCATCCATGCAATACAGACATTGTTCATATCCTAGGGTTGGATTGTCATACACACCAAGTTTAGGCCGAGTCAGGCGAGTGCTCACTAAGTCCCGATGGCTCAACCAAACGAGTTGAGTCGAGTGAGCGAGTTTTGGAAGTAGGTAAGGTTCATGAACCTTTATCAGGGCCAGCAAATTAATGGTAAAAATAACAAAGATTTACCCAACATGGCTTCTATGCAAAATTCGGTTTTTCATAGTGAGAATCCTTTTAAAGAAGCATTTATTTCACGTTTCCTGTTTCCTTGTATGTAGTTGGAGAGTTAGATTCAAAGTCTATTCGAAAATTCATAGACATATACGGTCTAATAAATGATAGACGGCCAACACACAAAACACGTGCACGTTTACTCAAAGCATGAAGATTATCATCAACCTTCAAGTAATTTGTACTAGTGGGGTTCATGGGTTGGTGATCTAGATCATTTATTTGATGGTCGCTTCTCATGTTTTAGGCATGGGTTCAGCCGACAGAGCATTCAACCAACCCATGTGGTATTAGTACCATGGCAGTCCTGCGTGTACATGGTTAATTTTACATGCTTATATATACTACTATACTCAACCCCACATAGCATTCAACCAACGCCATTTCCTTCTCTCTCCTATTCTCAATCCTTCTCTCTCCTATTCTGAAGCTTCCTTTTCGTGTAGTACTCAGGCTATCAAGCGAGAAATGGCTAGCAATGGCAAAACCGTAAATCCAACGCCTTCTCTTGGAGAGCTGGTCACGGTTCTAAGCATCGACGGTGGAGGTGTGCGGGGCATAATCCCTGGGACCATCCTCGCCTTTCTCGAATCCAAGCTCCAGGTGAGAAGCCCTTCAAGATGATCCTTCACCACATGGACGGTCAAGATGAAAACAACATGGAATCATCAAGGGCCATCCACAGCGACCCACTAGCTGGAAGTTTCTTTATCCCACTCCCCGACTGCCATGTGTCACATGCATTGGGTGGGAGTCGAGATAATAAATTTCGTACTCTCGAGTTTATATAGTACTTTGTGATATGTGTACCAGCAATCTGAACCGTCCAAATCGTAATAGAAAGTGGGCCAAAAATAATTGATCCAATGATCCTAACCATGCAAAAAAGTTTTCCTACAAAAGTAGTTACCAACCAGAATTAAATAATTTTCTACATCCATTTTTTTAAATAGTCAAGATTATCGGATCATGCAAGTTTCGGCCCATGAGGAGTTTGTGGTTGTACAGAATGAATGAAATTTGTTTTACTGCAGGAGTTGGACGGCGAGGATGCAAGGCTGGCAGACTACTTCGATCTGATCGCAGGAACGAGCACAGGAGGGCTAGTGACCACCATGCTTGTAGCTCCGGACAAGAACAACCGTCCGCTCTTTGCTGCCAAGGATATCAATGAATTTTACCTAGAGAACTGCCCTAAGATTTTTCCTCAAAAAAGGTAATTAAAAATAGAAATTGTTAGGCCATTTAATGGTAAGAATTTCCGAGTTGAGTCATGACTCACCTTGTGTTGAGTTGAGTCATGACTTGTCCGAGTGTAGAAATAAATGACCCCACTTCTCATTGCAGTCGGCTTGTAAAATCGTGGGTCCTACGATTTGGACGGCTTTTTTTTTGAGGTACAAGTACTCCAATAACACACTCAATGTGGCCTCTGTGCAGCAAGGGTGTTTTGAGTTCTGTAAGTAGCTTATTTGGTGCAATCTCCGGGCCCAAGTATGATGGCAAGTTCCTACATTCCAAAGTTCAACAACTACTGGGACAGACCAGGATCCAGGACACTTTAACCAAGATCCTTATCCCCGCTTTCGATATCAAGCTTCTTCAACCGTCCATCTTCAATACCTACGAAGTAGAGTACCCACCCTTCTTCCCTCCCTAACATGTGCCATGATTCAATTTTATTTTATAGGAAATGCAACTTATTTCTTGAATGCGCTGTTTGTGCATTATTAGGCAAGAACTGATGTTTCAATGAATGCCCTTCTATCGGATATCTGCATAAGTACGTCTGCGGCCCCAACGTATCTTCCCGCTCACTACTTTGAAACTAATGACACCCAGGGTAAAATTCGAGGGTTCAATCTTATCGATGGCGGAGTCGCTGCTAATAATCCAGTAAGTTGCACTAATGAGCTCATAAAGTTTCCCACTTGTTGGACCAATTTTATCATATGCTATGCTAATGATTGTGTGAATGTGTGACACTATGCAGACGTTAATGGCTATTAGTCATATAAGCAAGGAGATTCATGTGCAAAACATGGATTTCTTTCCGATGAAGACGATTGACTGTCGCAAACTCTTGGTTATCTCTTTGGGCACTGGAGTGGGCAAGCAAGAACAGAGATACAGTGCAAGTAGTGCCTCCAAATGGGGCGTGCTTGGATGGCTGTACAATGGCAGTGGGACGCCTTTAATTGACACTTTCAGCCAAGCAAGCGCCGATCTGGTTGATATCCACACCTCCGTTCTCTTCGAAGTGCTCCAAGCCGAAAAGAATTACCTTCGCATACAGGTGTAGTCCTCTTGACGAAAATATAAGCACTTGTGGCCCACCTAATGTGTTCACCACTTTAATTTTGAGCAAACCCATGTTCAAATTAATAAGCACCACCTGATCAATGCGTGGGATGTTACACACATCTTCCTAATTGGCCTGAATGGATCTCTTATAGTGTTCCGTCTTTCTATCTACTCGTTGTTGCCAAACTAGGGTAATGCATGACTAGATTCATCATTAATGTTTTCCACAGGAGGACTCATTGACTGGAGATGCGTCATCGACTGACATTTCGACAAAGGAGAACTTGGAGAATCTAGTGGAGATTGGGAAGATGCTTCTGAAGAAGCCGGTGTCAAGGGTGAACTTAGAAACAGGCTTGTCTGAACAGGTGAAAGGTGAGGGAACAAATGAAGATGCATTGGCTCGCTTTGCCAAGCTTCTCTCCAATGAACGAAAACTGAGGCTGGCCAAAATTCCTGTCCATTGATTAATTACCCACACCGACGCTCTTCCAAAAGCAAATTTGCAGCTCATTATGTTGTAGTTAGGGTTTCTTAAAATTCAAGATGTTTGCTTTGTAACTTTGAATCTCTACAAGGAATTTATGGTCTTTGTGAGTTTAGCTTTATATTGGGAATTTATGGCTTTTGTGAGTTTAGCTTTATATTGGGAATCAGAATGACTAATCAACATGGTCAGCCAAACTAGCTTTTGTAATGTTCTATTAAACAATTAATTTCAAAACCGTTTGTTTAATACAAATATCTATTGATTGATATAATTTGTTATTAGTTTGATTATTGATTCCATTGCAAGGATATGCATACAAATATGCCCTGTCTAGAAACTTTTAATGATATGAGAAACAAATTACATTTCAAGTTGTGATTTGATAGAAGCCTTTAATTATATTTCTTCTGAAAAAAAAAAAAAAAAAAAAAAAAAAAAAAAAAAACCTTCAATTAAAATATGAAAAATTAGCGAGAATTAGTCTGTTACATGGCACAGAGTAGAAATGCAATTGATGTATATTAATGCAAATTTATTGCCCTTCATCTTTAAAGTGTTCAGATCATAGACTATGCGGAGCATTATGATAATTGAGGACTTAAATACCGTTACTGTTCATGTATTGCATAACTCTAGGAAGTTTAGAAGTTTTGGTAGCATATTTGTGCTTCGTTGAGGTGTTCAAAAGACCTTAGGCAGAAACAACATTGGGCAATTCTATTAGAGAAATTAGGGGCAACGAGAATTGCCTTGACAGTTAGGGCGGGACCACTTTGGAGGTTCAATTTAATAGTCTAAATAATCCACAAAGCCACAGCTTGATGCTCTGGATGGGTAGTGAGGAGCCACCATCAGAGCCCTAAACACTCAATTTTGGGCCATTGATCAATTACCATCAGACGATTAGCACGAGGCCAAACTGCCCGGTACATAGATAGTTTGCACAGAGCCACTACCAGGAGTCAAAGTGCTAATGAAAATTAAATCATTTCATAAATTTGAACTAGTTGCCTTTATCATAACTTATTTTTAATAAAATGTGTCATCAAGAGGTGGGTTCAAGTCACACTAAGCCATCAAGTTAACTCAATGAGTCTCTCCGACTCTAGACCTTGTCAAGCTCAGTGCCGACTTTTTTAGCAACTTGGCTCCCAAACTCTTTAGATGGCTCAACCAAGTTTGAGTAGATTCTGTGAGTTCTGGAACTAGGTAAGCTTGCATAACCTTTATCAGGGCCAGCAAATTAATGGTCGAAAGCATGAAACACTGACCCCATTATCGCATGATTTCTTTACAAAAATTGGATGGGGATTGCCTCTGGCATAGGCAAAGGTTCCTGTAGTTGGAAGCTGTCTGTGGCCCACAGAGGAAGTTTTCATTGCCAGGCCATTATATACGTTCAACGGTTCCGTCCATCAGTTTTACAAGACAACGATTGGACAGGAATCTAAAAATAAGGCAGATCAAAATCTCATGTGGACCACACCAGACGAAATATTGGGGATTGGACGCTCATCATTGGAATCTTTGTGGGGGCCACAGAATATTTTTATCAGGATCATATATATTATATGCTTACAGTTTACCTGAATGGTGATAACCCTGTGAACTGTTTGGATAACATAAAAATATCATGGTCAGCTCTAGGAAGGTTTCAATGGTGGACGTTTGTGTTCCCACAATTTAGTGTGGTGTGGCGTACGTGAGTTTTGAATCTATCTATTCTGGTATTGCAAAATTGATGGACGGAGTGGATTTCTGATGGGCGTCTCTGTGGGCACCATAGAGCTTCTAGTTCCCACACAGGCAATCCCTGTCCATTAAAATCGGCCACCTCGGATGAGAAACCTTTGTAAAACATTTATTTCACGTTTCGTCGTCCGTGGTCGGAGAGTTAGATTGAAAGTCTTTGGAATAAAGCTGCTCACAAGTCAAGCTAGCTGGATTAACTTGCTCGAGTCAGCTCGGATTGACTCAGCTTGAATGGCCGACTCGAGCCGAGTCAAGCTAATATTTTGTAGCTCGAGTTAAGTTCCACCGGGGGACATTTTAACTCGACTTGACTCAACTCAACTTGTATAGTAATAACTAGACACGTGCCATGGGTGTCGAATCCGAACGGTCCATAAGATGCGGAATCCCATGAAACCTCAGGGGGTGAATTTTCACCCTAATCTAAGATTCTGGTGGGCCATAGCAAAGAGAAATTCAAATCAAGGGAAGAAACTGTTTGCATTTTTCATAGCCCACCGAAGTTTTAGTTCAAAGTAAAAATTGGTACTAAGAGGTTTCATGAGGTTCTGCTTCATGTGGAATGTTCAGATTTTCAAGAATCATCAGATATGATGAGTTCTCAAAAAAGTTCGTATATAGTCCGTATGAACTGGTTCTTAGGTGAGCGTTCCGCTATATATATATAAACCCTACTTATGGTTGGTCCTACCCGCCTTTTCCCTTTCTTCCTTTTCCTTTCTTCTCTTTCTCTACTCCACCCAGCCGTTGCCCGCCGCCCGCCCGCCCGCCCGACCAGCAACAACAATCCACCGAACCACCACCACTAGCACGCTGCTCGCACAGCTAGCACTCCACTAGACCACCACCCACCACCTGATCTCACCGAGCGAACCAGAGTGGCCGCACCCAATCCTGACAGAGTGAGTGCATATTGCCCAGATCTGTTTCTTCTTCTTCTTCTTCTTATATGTTCAATTTGTGGCCGTGGGGCCCTCTTCCTTAAGGATGTACGAATGTTTCAATGGTGGTTATTGAATCCCCACTATTTCTTCTTATGAATCACACTCAATTTTGGATTGTCCCCCTTTTTGTTCTTTTGGATTTTTCACAAACATCACAGTCGGCCCCACCTACTAGCATCCCAGTGCAGTAACCTCCTGCGTTTTTAAATCTGACAAGTGCAGTCGACGTTTTGGTAATCCAGACCATTGATCTGTTGCTCCCCACTGTGAACAACTATGCTCCAAAAAACTCCAATTGAAAGGAAATACATTGATTGTATGAGAACGGGTAAGAAAGGAAATACATTGATTGTCCACATCCAATTGAAGTTTTCACGAAATTGTCACCAAGATCATTCATTCTGGGTTATTTTTTGGGGTAATGGTGCATCCATGTTAAAAAAGGAACCTATTTCTCTACAACCCCTCTTAGGAAGTGCTTTCAACGCCCGAGCTTCGTGGGTCCACTTGCATTGTTTCTATGCCATCAAATCAATTCATTGTGTTGGCCCTCCCAGATTGAGGAGATATCCCCAAAATCACCCTAACCCAAAACTTCGGTGGTCTACACAAAGTGAATTTAGGTGTTTTAATTATAATTTGCACTATTCTCTTTGTGTGGCCCACCTAAACACTAAATAGAGAAAAAGGTATAAAATCCTTTGTATTAAGTGGATGACAATTACTTAGATTACATGGGTAAACATATTACAGGCCATGGGTTCTATATATTGAAATTTTTTGATGAACAAGCTCAAGCTCGACTCAAGGTAAACTCGACTCGATTCGGACCATTATCTCAACTCAAACTTGACTTGACAGCTTTGGCAAACAAGCCAAGCTTCAATGTTGAGCTCGAGGCCGAGCTCAAACTCGAGTACAACATGGACAAGCTGAGCCGAGCTTGGCCCACCTCGACTCGACTCAGCTCGATGCCCACCTCTACTCTGGAAGAATTCCAAGACATGCATATACGGTCAAAAAGATGATAGATGGCCGGCAAACAAAACACGTGCACGTTTGGGCCTACACACAAAACATATGTACATGAATACTCAAAGCATATTCCGTGTTGTCATGTTTAGATAAGGCATGGAGATTATCATCAACTTCTAAGTTTATACAAGTTGGGTCTATGGGTTGTTGATCTATATCATTCATATGATGGGCTACTATGCTCATGTGGACTCTGCCAATAATTCACAGATTAGAAGATCATTGCCATCCAATCTGTGGGCTTTTTCTTCAGCTGAACATGGACCTTGCTGGTTAGGATTGTTTCATCTAGGAGACTTTGGCTAACTCCCATTTGGGTGGGTCTGACAACCAAACGGTGTAGATCACTGATCCATGGACCCTACTTGTCCAAACTCAAGGCTAGATGATATTATTGTTTTTGGTGTACCCACTGAATAACTTCCAACCTATCCTCTGTGAGTTAAAACGAGGCCAATGGTTATATTGTGCAAAAATGAGCTACCACCACTAATTATTATTGGACAACACCTGTATTTTGTTATTTACTAATGGCTAGACATTGTTTCATATTGTGTGTCCCACCTGATGAGTGGAAGGGGTTGATTTTAGCAGAGGGTGATCCTCATGGTGAGGCAAACCAATTGAAAAGATTGGATGTCACGATCAAATAATAAGTTGAAGTTATTTTTCTGGGTGGAGTGTAAATTATGATTTTGACTTAGACCATCTCATAAATTAGATTAATATGAGGGATGGACTTAGCGACGACCCTGAGCGGGGGGCCCACCTTGATAAATGCTCTGCATATATATCTACTTATCTACTCCGTCTCTCCATTTTTTAGATCAATTTACTGCGTGAGCCCAAAAATGAAATCGATCCAAACCCCAGCTGGACCATACCACAAGAAACAAGGGTGAATCAAAATTAAAAACTTTCTGTAGGCCACGAAAGTTTTGGAGCCGGCTAATACTTGTGTTTTCCCATCATTCAAGTCGGAGTGACCCTACCAACATGTTGGATGGCAAATAAGATCTTTGTGTTTTCCCATCTTCTGGGTCTGTGTGTCAACTGGTTGGATGGCAAATAAACAATAAGGTGGGCCCCAAGAAATTTTTAGTGGTGTGGTTCAATGACTACTTTTTTCTTGTGGTGTGGTGCACCTGAGATTTGAATCTCTTCATTTTTGGACCATGTCATAAAATGACCTGCCAAAATGGATAGACAGGATAATCAAACACATCTACAATAAATACATCAATGTAAGCCTACGGTCAGGGTCCCACCCACATGGCTAGATTCGGGGTGGCAGCCACGTGGCGTCCTAATATTAGAAGTAGAAATGCTCCTGTGATTTCAAAGCACTGTAAGTTACAGTACTCCTAGTTCCATTTGAACATTTAGACAGTCCAATCCATTGATTTAGACTGTTCATTAGGTATAACACTCACCTCATGAACTGCCATGAAAACATCAGACTGATTTGACAAATATTAACCATTCAACCAATGGACTTTAATGTAAACCATCAACATCATATATATATATATATATATATATATATATATATATATATATATATATATATATATATATATATATATATATATATATATATATATGGGTAGAGCTGTACACGAGTCGAGTATCGCCCTACTCGTACTCGACTCTTAACGACCGACCGCTGCTCGTACTCGGGCTCTACTCAGCCGAGTAGCATGACCCCCTGCTCGTACTCTACTCGCCCGAGTATGAGTTGAGTACGAGTAGTAAACGAGTCGAGTCGAGTCCGAGTTTTCGAGGCGAGTTCGAGTATGAGCACACGAGTTGAGTACCGAGTGCGAGTTTTCAAGTCGAGTCCGAGTACGAGCACACGAGTTGAGTACCGAGTGCCAGTTTTCGAGGCGAGTTCGAGTCCGAGTCTGAATTTGAGCCCAATTCGAGTAGGGTTTTCGAGTAACGAGTTCGAGCTTTGAGCCAAGTTCAAGTTATAAATTGAAATTAATTTGAATTTCAATTCGATTGTCAATTGAAATTCGAAGTTAAACGAAACAATAAAATATATAAAATGCACATAATTACATTACATTGTTACATAATTACATTAACGTATTTACATAATTACATTACATTGTTCAAAATGACAATTTATAACTAATAACTTCTATAAGATGAGTGTCTTCCTGTTCTGTATTGTCATCGATCCATCGAATCTGCTATCTATTTTTTATATACAAATTGATTCACTTCCTCTGAGTCAGAAGGCGAAGAGATTTTTCCTTCGTGCTCTTCTACACTTTCAACTAGATTTTTCAAACTTGCTTTATGTGAAGAATTGTATGTAGTACCCAATGCCCTATAAAATTCACCGAGACGAGTTAGAAATTTCAATTTGTTACTCTTTTTCTTCTTCTTGTTTGTCGTACTCGACGAGTAACTTGACCCTGCTTCAACATCGTGTTATCTTTGACTCGAATATCGCTGAAGTCAAGAAGCATCTTCCATGCTGCATTTTATGGCGATTTGGAATTGTTCTTCCTCCAAAGTTTTTAATCTGGCTTCCTCCTCTGCATCTTTTGTGGATGTCATTTGTGTACCAGATCCAGAAGCAGAAGGTTTGGATGGAGTGGAAGGCTTTCTATTCGAATCTAACAGGGCTCGAAAAAGAATTTGGACATCCTTAGGGGCATTGAGGCATGGTTTTGCATCACCACCTCGACATGACAAGTGTAGGCGAAAGCAATTAGTCTTGTGCACAAACTTTGCACCACACAAACCACACTTAATCTTTGTTTTTCCATACCATGGCGGTGATTCAACTAGGGAAGCATAGTCCCAAATGTTTGACGATGGCTCAGATGACGACATATCTACATTCAATTTTTAATAAAAAAATCAGAATATTGATAAATAAATTGAACTTGATATAGCAACAAAAGAAAGCAATATAAATGTATCAAAATTCAAAAATAAAAGCAAATGAACAGGCATATGTAAATAAATATCAATGATTCAAAGTCTTCCAAACCACATTCCAAAAGGACCAACACTTTCGTGTTTGCAGTTGCAGTGAAATAATATTACAGATCATTCAACATTCAGCCAAAAAAATTTGAAAAACCGAAAATAATTACTGATCTGTAGGTAGAGACGCGTCATGAATCTCAATCTCCTCTTCTTCATCATCATCATTCATATCTCCTCCCCATATCGGGCGCAACCAATCTTGCGTACAAATCAACGCTTCAACTGTGTTTGGCGAAAGTGAGCTTCGATACTTGCTCACAACCCTGCTCCTTGTGCTGAATGCGGATTCTGATGCAACTGTTGAAACTGGTATTGATAATATGTCCCGTGCCATCACAGATAATGTAGGGTATTTTGATTCACTAACCCTCATCTTCCACCATTCCAACACATCAAATTCAGCTCGCACTACAATTGGCTCCTTGAGGTACATTTCTAACTCTGATTCCTTAGTATCAACTCTCATTCGTGCTTGTGCCAAATATGATATGTATTCATTTAGCACATCCGGATTACCAGGTACAGAAATATCCGCATCTCTACTTTCTTCAACACCTGCTGTCGTTGCAAATAAAGTATTAACATACGATTTATACAGATCTTCAAGGGCTTCACGAACCTTAGACGTCTCTGCTGCCGCTCTTTCAGTAGGATAAAGCTTCATGAAAATAAAGCTAACCAATCCCATATTACAACGGGGATCAAGAACAACTGCCAAGGACATTAACAGATGACATTCGTCCCAGTATTTATCGAACTTCGTCTTCATACCAACTGTCATCTGGCGTATGAAATCTGGACCCGCACTGACAATTTTCCGCAGAGCATCCTTAATCCTCCAAAGAGACGGAAGAAACAAATTCCCGGTTGGATACTGATTCCCAGAAAAAATCTTCGTGCAATCGTAGAAAACTTGGAGAAATGTGTGAACTTGTTGTGCTTTGGCCCAATCATCTGTGCTCGGCAACCAAGAATACGTTCTGTCACGCGCCGCGTATTTAGGAAATGCAAGTTGTAATTCCATTGCCGCATCTAACATTTTATAGGTCGAGTTCCAACGTGTACAAACATCCAACTTCAACGTTTTTTTAGATGGCACATTCAAACGTTGGATGATGTCATTCCATACACTCAGTCTCGATGGCGACCCCCTTATATATTTCACACTTTCTCTTGTGTTCTCTATAGTGTCATCGATTGCTTTCAGCCCTTCTTGTACAATCAAATTTACAATATGGGCACAACATCTAACCTGAAATATTTTTCCTTCAAAAAATAAATTTCCTGTAGCCCTGAATTGGTTACGTAAGCATGAAATGACATTGTCATTTGCTGAAGCATTGTCTAAAGTTATTGTTGAAATTTTCTTCTCAATGCCCCAGCCTTCTAGACAACTGTAGATGCAATCTGAAATAAGTAAACCAGTATGTGGAAGAGGAAGGTGTTTGAAGTTTAAAATTCTCTTGCATAGTTTTCAATCCTTATCAACATAGTGAGCGATTAATGAAATGTATCCTTTTCTTTGATTGGACGCCGTCCATAAATCAGAAGTCAAAGCTATTCTGGTCACTGAAGCTAAAACTTCTTTCAGTTTCATCTTCTTTTTTGCGTACATCTTCATGCTTTCTCTCTACACTGTGACGCGGGAGACATTCTCGGCCTGAGGGTTAAGGAATTGACAGAAAGCCCTAAACCCTTTACTTTCAATCATTTTGAAAGGTTTTTCTTCTAAAATCACTAATCTAGCAAACCACTCATTCAGCTTCTCCTTGTCAAACTTATGAGTGGACACTACGCCTTGGGAGTCGTCCCCTTCTGACTTCGTAAATGACAGCGTCTGTTGGCCAGGAGGAAGGAGTTTTGCTTTCTTAGGACTCGTCTTCAAATGTCTAATTAGATGTGTCGTATATCCTCCTGGAATCTTGCTGAATAACCCTTTGCAGTTATTACATTTTATCTTCTGTACACCGTTAACTGTCACATTTTCGAAATCATCCCACACTGCTGATCTCTTCTTCTTCCCTTTGCATGCGGTTGACGTGTTGTGTCTCCCTCTACTATTAGAGGAGATGTGGCTGATGCACCCATTCCAGGGGTATTTGGGCTTTCGTCTTGACTAGCCATCTATAAAATAAAGTTCTCGATATGTTATACGACTATACCTAGGGTCCTAGATGGCTAGACCGCTAGACGGGCATAATTACTTAACTGTCTAAATCAGTCACCCATTCAAAGTTAGATGGATTGTAATGCTTCATTTTCCAATTTAAATGCTACGCCGAAATTTCGGCAGCATCTCCCCTTATCTCTCCAGAATATATTAATCTTGTATTTGATTCATATGTCAATCATCAACACAAAGTGTGGACATTTGACGACGGAAATAAATACATGAAATATATCCAGAGAGAAAAAGGAGAGACGAAACCAGAACAGGCATATGCATTTAAATTGGAATAAATGAAGACATTACAATCTATCTAACCTTGAACTGTCCAAAAAGGGACAATTTGAGCAATTTCTATGCATCCAAGAACACACTGAATCTATGTCTGGCAACATAGAAATCCTCAAATGGGCAACTGATTATCTTATACTACAACTAGAACAATACAAATAATAATAAAAGATGACAATCAAACAATAAATGAATTAAAGGAATCGAAAGCACAAATATCAATTTAATCCAAAATTATTGTGGCTCAAAAAGTTTTAAGGATAGTTTGGATGGAAGTGAACAGAGGTAAATGGAGTAAATTATGGATAAATAAAAGTAAATGTTATTTTAACTATTTTCAGGTATAAATAAATTCATGCAGATGGAAATAAAATGAAAGTAAATTAGCTTGTAAATGACGTCTTTTAGCATAATTTAGAAGTAAATAAATTAAAATGACTTTTATGAGTTTCAACACCTGGTCAAGGGTTGAGGTGGAACGCACACCATCTGTTTTGTGTAGGAAGCAACGTAGTGTTTATATGCCATCCAATCCATTAATCTGATCTGTATCACTAGGAATAAAGCATTAATTAAATATTACCATACTCTAAAACTCAGGTAGACCATAACACGTGAATTTATATTTTTTTGGTATAATGTTTCTTCTTTGGCCCACCTGAGAGTTTAACCATTCTTATTTTTTAACGTGAGGTGTGGATCACCGTATCAATGGTTTCGTTCGGGGATTGTTTTTTAACCGACATCTTGATACGGAAGCAGATTGGGGGACGCGGATTGGGTGAGAACCCCACCTGTCCTAAGATCAGCACAGGCAGGGGCTATGAGGGGCAACTTTTGTGTATGGATTTAATCCACACCGTCCTTCCATTTTGACGTATTATTTTAGTATGGAGGCCTAAAAATAAGGCAGATCCGAGGATCAAGTAGGCCACACAATGATGATTAAACTACCACCGTTGAAAACTTCTTGAAACCGTTGAAGCTTTTGATCAAGTTGATTTGATATTTGTATTTTCCCAAATCCAGGTCTATGTTACATTATAATTAGGCTAGAAGGAAAATAAACATCAAGGTAAGAAACAGTGCTGATTAACCATCCTACCATTGAAAGCTTCTCAGGGCGCACTTGTTTCCCTAGTGCTTATTTACTATCTAATTAAAAATGGTGGGACGAGCTGTGGACGGACAGGGGCACCGGACAGAAAATGGTGGGCCCAACACAAGAAAATCTGCGGATGGACAGGGGCACCGGACACAAAATGGTGGGCCCTCAACACATAGATTATGTAATCCATCAAAATCAACTTTAGAAAGCAACATATTCAAAACAAAATTCTTACCTGATGGACGGACAGGGGCACCGGGTAGGGGTGGGACGAGCTGCGGACAGGGGCGTCGCCGCGTCGGGCAGGCCAAGGACGAGCAGCAGCAGGGACAGGGGCACCGGGTAGGGTAGGGACGAGCCGGGCGGGGGCAGGCGAAGGAGCGGTGAGCCGGTGACCGACGCCCCGATGCTGCGGAGTGCGGACAGGGACAAGCTCTAGGGAGAGAGAGAGAGAGAGAGAGAGAGAGAGAGAGAGAGAGAGAGAGAGAAGAAGAAGAAGAAGAAGATGGGCGTGCGACGTGGTGAATGAAAGGAGAGAGAGAGAGAGAGAGAGAGGTAAATGGGAATGGCCGAACGGGCGCTGGCCGATGGGAGGGAGGGAAGGAAAGGGAAGGGTTTTTTTTCGATTTGGGCGGGAGGGCGTGAAAGCTGAAAGTGACCGGGATTAGGGATTTAGAGTTATATATATGGCCCTGGTCGAGTAACAAGTCGAGTAACGAGTCGAGTAACGACTCGAGTAACGAGTCGAGTAACGATTCGAGTAACGAGTCGAGCAACAAGTCGAGTACTCCTTTGCTTGTACTCTACTCGAACTCAAAACGAGTAGTAAAAAACTGCTCGTACTCGGCTCTAACTCAGCCGAGTCGAGCATCGAGTCGAGCATTCTGAGTCGAGTCGATCGAGTACCCGAGCTTTGCCTGCTCGTGTACAGCTCTATATATGGGAAAAGGTACTATGCGCTCGAGCGTAAAGCAGTCGTCCGTGAGGTCAAGCTGGTGTGGGCCCCACCGTGATGTCGTTTGAAAATCCACACAATCCACCAGATGCACCATTCCAAAGGGGGCCCACAAGGCTGAAAATCAAGTCAATCTGTGACTTTTGTGGGCCACACCATGTACAGAAGTTGAGAGGGGCCGTGCACCATTGAAAAATTCAAAACCATTTTTGGGGACCTTTCGGGACGGTTTTTTATGATCAACACCGTCCATCATGTGTGTCCCACTTGAATGTAATTTTAGACCAAGTTTCAGGTGGTATCCACAACTCAGGTGGGGCCCACCAAGTGCATTTACATGTTTTTACGTGTATACTTATGTTTGCCGATGGTATGGCCCACCTGAGTTACATGGACGGCTGATTTTGGGCCTTGTGGGCCCACCCTGGGCTCGCGCATCTGGTGGACGGTGTGGATCTTCAAACGGCATCATGGTGGGGCCCACACAGCTCGACCTCACGGACGACCGCTTTACGCTAGAGCGCATAGTACCTTTTCCCTATATATATATATATATATATATATATATATATATATATATATATATATATATATAGTTCCAATCAGCAATTTGATCCACCTATTTTGTAGGGTTCTAATGGATGGCTTATGATTCTAAAGAATCACTTTTGTTATGCAATCATAACCATGCCATTTAAGGATGGGTGGATGATATTGATCAGTTCAATTTTTGCATTAGAGTGCATGGTATGTTTTCTGGACTTAATGGACAGTTCAGATTACTCAATTAGACAGCGTAAGTGAACCAATGCTAGTAGGAGCACTATGAAATAGAGTGCTCTGAGAGCATGGGAGCATTTCTCAACGATTAGTTCCCAAATATTTTAAGTTATAATTTAAGCTTTTTACACTTTGCTTTAGGAGGATTATATCGCATAAAATGCTAATGTTTGCTAATTTTTTGTGGGGCTGGGTTAAAGACAAGAAGAAACATCATTGGATAGGTTGGAAGTCAGTTGTCTTCCCTACGACTGAGGGAGGACTGGGAATAAGGCTTCTAGCAGACTCCATGAAGATGCTTAGAATGAAGGTGGGCTGGAACGTCAGATGTAAGGATGAGGGAAGCCTGTTGAAAGCGTTCATGGCCTTAAAGTATCATCCAGACCTCTCTGTTCCAGGATCGATTCAAACAGCGGCTTTCGCCTCCCCTCTCTGGAAGAAGCTCCATGCGCTTCTGCCCCTTCTGGACCAGCATGTTCGCTAGCATATTGGCCTTGGTACCTGTAACTTCTAGGCCGACAACTGGACTGGTTTGGGCTCGCTGTCCCAACTCGCCTCGACTCCTGTTCCCCAACACCTCTTGACAACCACAGTGAATCAAGTTTTGGGCTCAACAGGCCCTCTCCCACCCTCCTAAGCCTTTAATTATCTGCCACAACAGATTATTGACTATCTGTTCCAAGCAGGTTTCTGCACTTCGGACAAACTCGACTCGTGCCACTGGCCGTTTTCCCCCAACGAAGAGTTTTCGGTTCGCTCGGCATGGAATCTTTGCAGACGGCCTCAACTGTGCAAGGCCTGGTCGCGTTGGGTTTGGCATTTCTGCCTGCCCCCATGGATTTCAGTCTTTATTTGGCGTCTCCTACATAAGGTCGTTCCTCTGGACTAGTCAATTAACAAGCACGGTGTTTATTTAGCCTCCTGCTGCGATTGTAGCACAATCGAACTCTGCCTCTTCCTGCAGAATGGTGGGGACTTTGAATCATGTCTTTGTTGGCAACCTAGCTGCGGCTGAGATGTGGGAGTTTTTCGGACAATTGTTTGACATTAGCTATCCCTCCAATTCCTCAGTCGGTGGAATGCTATCTGCTTGGTGGAACACATCTCGACCCCATGGTAGAATCTCCCACCTCCAGAAAATTGCCCCATGTATAATTCTCTGGCAAATTTGGAAGGCCAGGAACTCCGCCAGATATGACGGCAATCAGATCCACTTGCTAGCCATCAGGGAAAAGGTGAAGCGAGACCTGTCATCACTTGCCTCTATTTTACCTGCGTTCTCCATCCACCTCCCAGCAGTTTTCCTCAGTTGATTTTGGGATTTCTTCCTCCACCGCAACACTGGTCATCTGCTGATTGTCAAATGGCAGCTTCCGCCTCCGGGGTGGAGTAAACTCAACGTTGATGGTTCTGCGAGAGGGAACCCGGGCCCCTCAGGTGAAGGTGGTATTTGTCAAAATCATAGGGGAGATTTCATTTTTGGTTTCACTGCAGCCTACGTGCCTGGCTCCAACATCTTTGGTGAACTGCGAGCAATTCATAATGGACTTGGTCATTGTTTTCATCCAGGCCTATAGAACATAGTGCTGGAATCCGACTTCAAGCTTTTTGTCGACTTCTTGAACGGAGTTTAGCCCAGCCCAGCTGGAAGTGGGCTTACTGGGTGTCTCGCATCAGGGGGCTCAAATCGCTCGGTCGGGTATGCTTCTCTCATATTTTCTGTAAGACCCATATCCTAGTTTCTACTGTTCCGTCGACTCCCGCAGTCCTTCTGGTCGAATTCCGGTAATTCTCGACTCGTATCCGACGTTGCGTGCGATCTTAAGCCGAAGCCTGCCTACCGAAGGCGGCTCGATCCGAGACTTGTATCATTGCGACCGCACCGTCGCCGCGGTTCCAATGCCGCGTCTCGCGCACCGAGGCGATACCTTGACCAGAAGATGCAGGCCGGCGTTCAGTTCGAGGAAAACACTGCACGTTGCAAATTCCAAGAGAATCTATCAAATCAATCACATCAATCAAGTCAAGTACAACATCCATACCTCTTTTACTAATAAGGCATGGCCCCCCTCTCTCTCCCATTCCCAAAGTCAACCCTCCTTACAACAACCCATCCCTCTCTCCTTACATCATCTCTCTCTCTCTCTCATTCCCTCTCTTTCATTCTCTCTCTTTCATCCTCTAAGCAAGAAAACGTCCATGGCTTCCATGGAGTAGCTAAGTGTGGCCCACCTTCCTACAACCAAATCCAACCCTTGGATCATCATCTCAACCGTTGAAAATGTCCTCTTGGAGTTCTAGAGTGCATATGCCGAAGAAGGAATAGGCGATCAAAGGTGGGTGCTTCTCTCTCTCTCTCTCTCTCTCTCTCTCTCTCTCTCTCTTTCATTTTTGTGTGGTGTGTGGCACACTCGGATGGACCCCACCTTGATGTATGCCTCATCCAAACCGTCCAAGTCATGTAGACATTACCCTTTGGTGATGGGAAACACAAATATTAAATTGATCCAACTCAAGCGAGCCATATCCATGTGGGACCCACCAGCCGTGGTCCCCACATGTGGGACCCATCTTGATGATATGTCTAGTCCAGCGCCCGGGACGCTGGACTTGGCTTGAAGCCTGAATAGGTAGGGGGCATGTACCGTTGCAAAAAAAAAAAAAAAAAAAAAAGAGAAAAAAAAAAGAAAAAAAAAAGGGGTCATTACTTTAGCTCTTTTTGGGAGGGTCACTCATGTAGGCCCCACCCTAATATATGGGTTTAATCCACACCGTCTATTCCATTCCCTAGCACATTTTAGCCATTGAGCCAAAATTTGAGACCAAACCGATTCTCGAGTGGGCCATACGATTGGAAATAGTGGTATTACCATTAAAACCCACCTTGATCTCTCCATCCGCCAAAAACATGTTGCATATTGGTCTCATTTAGTCGATCGTGATCCGTAAAATACAATGGCTGGAGTGGATTTTACTAATGTGGGCGTCACCTAAGAAAAACCTTAGAAAAACCAAAATTTATGAAAATAGGTAAGTGAGGGGCTTCTTGTGCTGACGTCAACGTCCAGAGGACGCTGGAGCTTCTGCTGCTGGACGTAGGTGAAATAAGTGGCCCACTACAAGCCCCACCGTGATGTGTGTTGAACATCTACACCATGCACTTGATGGGTTTCCTTTAGAAATGGGATGTCCCCAAAATTCATCCATACATGGAACTCAGGTGGCCTACACCATCCAAAAGAATATGGAAACATGCCTAAAACATATATATACACTTGCTGGAGCCCATCTGAAATTTGGACGCTTCTGAAACTTGGTCTAACCCTTCATTCAAGTGGGGTACCCACAATGGGTGGGATGGATTTGTGAACCACATCTCGGTGGGCGTAATAAATGATTGTGAATGTTTTAATGGAGGGTAGCCGCTCTCAACTGTTGTATCTGGTGTGGCCCACAAAAGTCACCGATTGACTTGATTTTTGAGATCTAGCCCCACGATGGAATGGTGTATCTGACTGATGGGTTAGATTTTTGACAAACACCAACGGTGGGCCCACACAGCTCGACCTCATGGGAGCTTACCGTCACTCGAGCCCATCGTACCTTTTCCTATATATATACAACGTATGTATATATGTGTGCCACGTGGGACCCACCTAATGTATTTTATCCATCACCGTCATTGGACGGTGAGACCCACCCCACGTGTGTGGGAGTACACCATGATGTACGCATCTGACGGCCTGGACGTTGTATACTTTATAATATTATATTATAAAAAATTATATATATATATATGGTGGGCCCTACGTGGGACCCACCCCTCCCATCTTTAAATGCAGCAAGGCTACACGTAGCACAGCTTTATAGCTGCTCTACTGAGGTCGGCAACGTCATGGGACCTGTCGCACATGTGGATGAAATCCACACCGTCTAGTTACTTGGACCCCACGGCTAGCCGCTGTACGAATCCAGACTGTCCATTTGTGTGAGTGCCCACCGTGATGCATGCATTTCTCCTGGCCGTCCATCTGTTTCACCAGCATGGGACCCATGATGTATTTATTTCATCCACACCGTCCAAATGATGGGATCCCATAATTTTAGATGGCGCTGATTTATATAGACAATGTTTGGATGGCGCTGATTTATATAGACAATGTTTGGATGGCACCAATTTACGTGGATAATGCTTGAACGGTACTGATTTACCTGGACAATGTTGACCATCATACATGGGCCATGTGTGTAGTGACACACATGATTACACCTACAATTATTGAAATAATTTTGGTGTGGCCCATAAGATGAGGCCCACCTTAATATATTTGTGGTCATCCATGAGGCCCGCCTTGATGTATTTATGGCCATCTGTGGATCCCACCTTGATGTATTTTATGACACACTCGGCGGGCTCACTTTGATGTATTCCATGGCCCATTCGAGAGGCCCACCTTGATATATTTGCAGCCCATCTATGCAGCCCATTAGTGCGACCCATTGATGAAGCCCACTTGATGTGTATGCGGCCCATTAGTGTGGCCCATTGATGGGGCCCAATGTGGTGTATTCGTGGCCCATTGAAATGTATTCCCGACCCATATGGCTTGGCCATTGTGATGTTTTTTGTGGCCCATGTTATGAGGCCCATTGTCATGTATGCAAGGCCCATGGGTTATGGCCCATTGCAATGTATGTAAGGCCCAATTGGTGCGGCCTATTCGATATATACATGAGGCCCATTGATGCAACCCACTTGATGTGTATTAGGCCTATTAGTGCGGCCCATTGATGCAACCCACTTGATGTGTATTAGGCCCATTAGTGCGGCCCATTGATGCAACCCACTTGATGTGTACTAGGCCTATTAGTGCGGCCCATTGATGCAACCCACTTGATGTGTATTAGGCCCATTAGTGAGGCCCATTGATGCAACCCACTTGATGTGTATTAGGCCCATTAGTGCGGCCCAATGATCCAACCCACTTGATGTGTATTAGGCCTATTAGTGCGGCCCATTGATGCAACCCACTGGATGTGTATTAGGCCTATTAGTGCGGCCCATTGATGCAACCCACTTGACTTATATTAGGCTCATGTGTAGGGCCCACCTATTATGTATCTAAGGCCCACAAGTGAGGCCCATTGTGATATATTAGGGCTCATGGGTTGAGGGCCATTATGATGTATTTGTGGCCCATTTGGCGAGGCCCACATTGATGTCTCCACGTGAGAAGGCCCACTATGATGTGTGCGTGACCTTTGGCGAGGCCCGACGAGACGTATATGAGAGACCCATGTGATGTATTTGAGGCCCAGGTACAGGACCCACCTATTGTGTAATCAAGGCCCGATGTGATGTGAAATTTTTGTCGTGATGTATGTAATGATGTTTATGTGAGCCACTCCTTGAGAGCAATGTTAGTTAAATGTCCACATTGATGGGCAATGGTGGTTGAATGTCCACATTGTGACCTTTCCTTGGGCCTTATTCGACCGATTGTCGAGGCTGATTGTTGAGGCTGAGTATCGAGGCCAATTGTTCGGTTGATTCCAATTGTCATTGACGATTGCTGATTATCATGACCGATTGACGTAACCGATTTGCCGATTCTGATTATCGATCGATTCTGATTGTCGTGGCCAATTGCCGATTCTACTTGACATGACCGATTTGCTGATTATGATTCTAGGCCGATTCCGATTGTCGAGGCCGAGTATCGAAGCCGATTCCAAGTGTTAATTTCGATTGTTGAGGTCGAGGCCGATTGTCGAGACCTATATAATGTACATACGACCCGTAGTTGAGGCCCATTAGGATCAATTCATGATCTATGGGCAAGGCCCATTGTGATATGTATTAGGCCCATAATGCATGATCCATTTGACGTATTCGAGACCCATGTGTAGGGCTCACATGTCATGTATTTGAGGCCCATGAGCAGAGCCCACCCGTTGTGTATATGTGGCCCTTGAGTAAGGCCCATTGTGTTGTATATTAGGCTCTTTGTGCGAGGCCATGGGCCCACTATATGTTTGGCCCTATGAGGGCCAATCCTTGGGAGCAATGTTGGTTAAATGTCCACATTATAGAGGTTGATTGTTGATGACGGTTATTGGTACTGATTATGAGTATGTGACAGCATAGCATCATGATACATGCCCATACGCATCATCTGCATGTTTGTTATGAGACGTGGTTGATCATTGCATATGTCATTGAGCATGTTGTTATGAGACTCCCTGATAGGCCCTTATCGGTTTCATGTAGGCCATCTAGGTCCATCTTCACTGAGAGGATAATTTAATGCTTTATAACATGTTTAGCACAGCCCCATGATTCATGATCATACGCATCATTTGTATGCTTGAGATGAGGAGTGTCTGATCATAGCATGTGCCTTCAGGCAGACTGATTACGGGCCCCCTCGATATGTGGAGTTGCCCTACATGAGCGCACGGTATGCACATGATTAATGCATGTCTGGCAGTATGATTCATGCACTTGCATCTGTATGATTGAGAAATGCCCTAGCGACATCAGGGCCATAGCCTCCACAGATATATCGTGGGTGGCTGGTTGGATACCGGAAAATCTTGTTCCAAGCAATTAGGGCGCCATAGATGTCCCTAGGTGAGAGTCCCTGAACCCGATGGTACCAGAGGATGACTCCAACGTCGAGACCGAGTGGATATATGAGCGCACGAGGGCCGAATACCATGAGGCCGCGTCTCCCACTGTGTCGTGGTCGGTTGGAAAGGAGTGGTGGCCTTACTCACCCGAGAGCAGGGGGCATTACTAGGCTGAGTTTAACCAGCTCGGAAATGGGTTCGCTATCGACGTGCCGGATAGGTATTGGCTGACTATTGGCCAGGCGGATAGTGAGGTTTCTTACGCTCACTTGGACTGTGCTGCTTGGAGAGAGACAGTGCCATTTGGAGTGTACTGAACCCCGGTGATTATCCATACTGAGAACCGTACTGATTTGATGCTCCATTGAGGAGTTGCATTGGTATGAGAATTGGCATGCTTGACTTACATATTGCATCGCATGGCCTTGGTATGGCCGATAGCATTCACATCTTGTACTGCATAGCCTTAGTATGGCTGGTTGCATTTACGTACTCATCAGCATGATTCCGCATTACTCCGGCATTGCATTCTGAGCACGTTCGCACACACTTACACCACCCTCTAAGCTTTCTATAAGCTTATGCACGATTGATGCGTGCAGGTGACGCCTGGACGCAGTTGTAGTCTCGCCGCAGTTGGAGCGTGCCGTCGAGCTTTTGGAGTTTTTGTTATTTGCACTATCTTGTATTTCTCTTTCTAGGCACTGTATTTAAAGTTTTTGTTCATAGTGGATTTTGTGATGGTGTTCTTATGGTTATTGTTCGTGGGTTATGCTTGGTTATGCTCATTACGAATCAAATTGATATTAGAAATCCTCCTTGTAGCATCCCAGGATCGGAACCTGGTATATGGGTGCCGGGAGCCGAGAATGGGGTACTACGGAGGCTGTCGGCGCCGGATTCGGCGATCGGGAATTTTGTGAGCCCGGTTCCCGAGTTCGGGGCGTGACATTTTCCGAGAAGGTAATGAACCAGTCGATGGGATGGCCCGGCTAGCCAGCGACTCTCAAACGTCCACTCTCTTCAGGCAGTTCTTCCTTCTTCCCTGTCGCGTCAGGGGTAGTTTCTTCCTTGATAAAGTAGGACTCGGTGCGATTCGTTTGGACCACGTTAGGAGCTTCACTGGCTTACCTGGTCCCTTCTAATTCTGAGTCAGTCTGCCCTTCGCTTTTGGCGCTTTGGAGCCCTTTTGTACATGATCGTTTCCGTTTACTATATGTGTGTGTGTGTGTAATTCTAAAAAAGAGTTTCCCGTTTGCGTCAAACAGAAAAAAACATCTAAAGCTATGTCTATGGAATTTGTACATGTGGCCCCCATACATGGTTTATCCAAGGCATTAATCAGATCGACCCATCAAGGATGGATCATGCCTAAAACTTTCCTAAATAGGAAGATCATAACCATAGGATCTCTGTCCTTTTTATGTTGAATATGTGGATTGTTGGTGCAATTTTTCTTAAACATACATTTATCTGCCAGCAAAAATAAAATAAAAATTACACGAAAGTAAGCAAATGCAAACATGTATGCACAAGTACACATGATTTTTTATGTATAAAAATCCTCACGGAAAAAAAACTACAACACAAAGTGACAACGATTACTATAAAAATGAAAGTTACAATAGATGGAAGGACTTACAATTAAAAAAAAAAAAAAAAAAAAAATTGGATGTCCATATCATAAGAAAACTTTCATTTTTTTTCTCTCCAAAACCTAGAACTGTTTAAACCCTTATTGGAATACTCTAATCCCATAATTACACCCATATATATATATATATATATATATATATATATATATATATATATATATATATATATATATATATATATATATATATATAGCATAACACCCAGAGCCTTTATGAGTTTAGTTTAATATTTGAAATTAGAATGACTAATCAACATGACTGCTCAAATTTGCTTTTGTAATTGTTTTATTAAACAATTGATTACAAAACCATCTACTTAGTACGAATGTCTATTGATTGATACAATTTGATAGATTTTTATTTCATACCAACAATGTGCATATAGATATGCCATGTTTAGATGTTGTGATACATTCTAGGTTGTAGTTTGACAAAAGCCTTTAATTATATTTTCTATGAAAAAAAAATCTCCATTAAAATATGAAAAATTAAAGTGAGTTAGTCTGTTACATGACGTAGAGTAGAAATGCAATTGATGTGTATAAATGCAAATATATGGTCTTCTTCTTCAGAGTGTTTAGATCACCATGTTAGATAGAGCATTATGGTACTTCAAGGACTTTTTTTCAAGGAAGAAACTTTATTAAGATAGCGGAAGAAACTATACAAGGATATACATAAATCTTCTTCTGTTGTAATCTTCTACATGTGGTACCATGTTTCGGTGGTCCGGTCTGTTGGAATGATAGTGAAATAAAACAGTTTTTCTTTTTTTGGTTGCCAACATTCCCTTTTGGTTATCTCTTCGTCATTCAAAGTTAAAATTGTTGGTATTTCTACTACATGAATAGAAGTTAAGCGCTTATTTCAAATAATTTTTGAAGTAAGTGGTTTTTGGGAAATAAACTAAAGGATGAGCATTTACATGAAAAATTCGTTTCAGAATACTTGAAACTTAAAAAAACCTTGGCCTTTGATAAGGTTGCTGTCCATCTCAAGCCCAAGAACTTGTCCGTTTAAAAGGTTAATGGGCAGGCCACGTCCTAAAATCAAAATCCCAATTACTAAACACTCTGGGCCTGGGCCTGAATTTTTGTGCTGACAAATCAATACCGACTAAACTGATAGTGTCCATGTTCAATGGACAAAATCCCAAAGTTAATTAGGATGGCTAACTTCTTCCAGTAATGGAGTTTTTAGGAAGTACATGTCTACATTGGGGTCCAGAAGAACAATGCTCAAGCATGCTTGAAATCTCCCCCCATGGGACGATTCTAGCAATACCATGAGTATGAATTTTCCTATTGATTCCATCTATCAGATGGTGAGAGCTGAGAACAGTCTGAAGTGAATATTTTGGAAGCATGGCCTATAAGTGATAGGGCCCACCAGATGAACACTTGGGATCCTTGTAAGGTAGGCCCTACCTATGAAATAGGATAATTCTTGTTCTTCTAATTTATGGTGTACTTAAGAACTTTTGAAGATTATTACATTTAAATCTTTAAGTTTCTGGTCATGTTTGGGACATTCATGCTCGCTTATTCTAACTATCTAGGAGATTCTATCCAACCATTAAAATAACAAACCTAGTAAAAAAGTTTAATGCAAATGTGAAAAAACATACCTTCAATGGAGATTAGAGGGGACACTCTGTTGTAATTAATGTCTTAAATCGAGTCAGTTATAGGGCATGTCGATGCCATTGATTGACTGTTCGATGTCACCTTCAATGGCATCGAACAGTGCTCCATCCTATTGAGATCTTTCGGATTTTTTCCAATCGGTCGCTAGACTAACTGGGGGTTTTTTCGATGCCATCGATATGTGTTCGTTGCTATCGAAGGCATCGAACAAAACTCGATGCAATCGGAGAAAAACAAAATTTTCAGTTTTGTCTTTAGACAGTTTGGGTGTTAGTTCGATGCCATTGAAGGATAAGTTTCGATGACATCGAAGTATATTCAATGCCATCAAATTAATCGACGCAGATTTATGCAAAACTGTGATTTTGCGGGATTTGTTTCCAATTTCATTTGGAATTCCTTATGTAAACGGGATTGAAAGGATATTCTAAGGTTTCTAATTCGTCCAAGGTATTTCAAATGTGTAGCAAGGGTTTGATTTGAGTCTATTCGAATTGAGTAAGCTCTTTCTTTTCGTAATTTCTACTTTCATAGTAATATATGTTGCTTTGTGCTGTAGTTTTTTTTTTTTTTTTTTCTCCGCAAGGGTTTTTCCACATTAAAAGTGGAGTATTTGCGTTGTGCTTTTTTGATGCGATTGGATTACTTGATTCCTCTCTGTGTGCTTCTATGGTCCCCCAACACACTCAACGTCGCCATTCTACTCCTTTTCACAAATCCGCACCCAAGGGATCCTACTTTGTATCAAGGAAGCTTCCTTAGGACCTGAAATTGTATGAGCTACTTATGCCACTCTTCATATTTATGGCCATTGTCACCTAACTTGATTTATTATAAAGGAATCTCTTTTGGACAATCCTTATAGGTTATTTCAACAGTAAGTAATGCATACAATATGCTTTCACAACCAAATAAATATTTTAACTATGTCAAATCTGTTCAAGTTTGGATGTATCCTAATACATGCCATACAAATGTATTCAATCACCCTATCTCATGCAATTATACACATTATTTTACATACCATCTTAAAACTCTCCTTCTTGGGGCCCCACATCTTACATCCATAATTGGTGTATAAAAAATAAAACAAAATAATTTACTTTACAAGACAATGCATATAATATTGTTGGCATCAAAATTACGTTAAGTTCAATTTGCACTAACCATCAGTGGCCAGTGCTAGATGGTCTGCTCTCATCTACAGATTAGCAGGGGTCCAGTTCATGAACGACCTAAATTCAGTGAGAGACAATAAGTGGCACTCCACGCCAACAATCAAGACCAACGCATATCCATTATTCCCAGTCTGCACTGGCTGACTACCTCTAGCACGAAACAATTTCAATACAATCGGTGCCAATGACGAAGGCTAGATAGGTCCTCTGGTATCTACTGATCTGTTCATTATCTAAGGCGGCGAAAGATGGTAACAGAAAGCACTCTAAATTATCCGATAATACCGTAACATGTGCGTCGATAACCGCTTTAACAATTTTTTAGGTAGGAAATAATGGTGTAAACTGCTCAAACGTGGGAAATAATTGTCTCCCCTCACTATAAATAGCCTTTGGGACTTTATTTCTGGAATTCAAGCACATCTCATGCTATCAGACATCTGTGATTGCTTAAGAACTCTCCAAACCCTTTATAAAGCTTTCTCTTCCTCCCTGCAACGGTCGGAACAATTTATCCTTCTGGACCCCAACAGTACCTTTGCATAAATTGTCCGAGTACTAGCAGTTCAGCACTTTCAACCATCCAGGGCCTCAAGAAATGGCTCTGCAGACTGTTTGGACTATCGAAATAAACTTCTTAGGTGGTATGATCCACATAGCCCCTAATTTTCTCCTATGGAATGACCCAGTGCTATTTCTGCGTGAAGTCTTTTTGAACATCTTAAGGTGAGGCATATATGCTGCCAGCACTTTTGACCTTTATTAAACTTTATAATACATGACCGCTAAGGCTTTTTAAGTCCATGAAGTATCATAATGCTCCGCCTAGTTGATGATTTGGGCACTTTGAAGATGAATGACCATATATTAGGATTGATATGCATCAATTCCATCTCTACGCTTTGCCATGTAACATGCTAATTCTCTTTGCTTCTTCACATTTTAATAAAGAGTTTTTTTTTTGTTTTTTTTTTTTTTTTTCAAGAAATATAATTAAGGGCTTCTGTCAGACCATAGCCCAAAATGTACTTTGTTTTTCCACGTCCAGAAGGACCTCCCACGTGAGATCCATGGATTGGTGGTGTTAGATAAAGCTAGCTTGGGTGCCATTAGGGTGGTTGAACATGTAGAGTCTTTCTTTCACCATAGGTAAACCCAAAGGTTTTATTTTGGTGCCTTTGGGTCTTCCCGAAGTACAGTCCCTGTAATTCCCTCATATGAAATGAAGATGCCTTTCGTAAAAAAAAAAAATAAATAAGAAGAAGAAGAAGAAGCCCAAAATGTACTCTGTTTTTCATATCAACGAGAGCCTCTTGACATTGCATATTTGGATGCACATCCTTACAATGGAGTTGATAATTAAACCAATATCACATTGTATCAATCTATAGACATTTGTATTGAATACATGGTTTATAAATTAATTTTTTAATAAAAGCAAGTTTGGTCAGCAATGTTGATTAGTCATTCCAATTCCCAATGAGGCAAGATTTGAGGGGCTTCCCATATCATCACAAGCTGTTCTCAGAAGAGTTAAATGGTGGCTGATTTCTTTGTTCTCTAGCCCCCAAACTGTTCAAATCTGCTGTCGGCTGACCACTCTGTTCTCATCAATATACTTCAATCCTATCCTCCTTGCCTTTCGCCAAATTTACAATCGTCAGGTGGATCAAACCCAAATTGGGCTGGTACAAGCTGAACGTGGATGGGTGTGCTCTGTCTAAACCTAGGCCTGCAGGTGGAGGTGGAGGTGGTATATGCAGAGATAGCCAAGGTCTTATGATATTCGCTTACAGCAGCGGGTATGGGACTGCTTCTAACAACAAAGCTGAACTTAAGGCTGTTCACGATGGCATTGTTCGCTGTGTAAATCTTGGGTTAAACAGAGTTCTTATAGAATCTGATTCTTAATGGGTGGTGGACTGCATCATCACTAATTCCACTAGCTCATGGATATGGAAATACTGGCTATCCGGAATTCGGAGAGTTAATCTTACAGGCAATTTTCGGATCTCCCATATTGCTAGAGAAGCCAACAGTCCGGCCGACGGATTGGCTAAGCAGGGAAGTCTGTCGCAAGCCAACCAGCTCTTCAGGGACGTTTCTGAACTCCCCAGGCTAGTTAAGGGCCGCTAACTTCTGGATAAAACGGGTTTGAAATCTCTCAGAAAAGTTTAGGAGTTCTTTTTTGTATAGAAAAGATAGGCGGGCCAGCTTTTTGTATATGGTTGCCGCCCGAATGAGGTTTATATTTTGGTGAGGCCCGGTCATTTTGTGGTACCCACCCATACTCTGTAAAGCATCTTTCTGATCAATGAATCCATAGATCCTTTGTTGAGATTCCTAATTCCCTTGCAAATTTGATCAACCACCAAATTTACCATGTTTCACCTAATAGGCAGTGAAGCAACACAATCGGTTAAATCTTCACTAGGACCCTAAATCTCCTCAATTTTGAGGATAACCATAACAAGCATAGAAAGTATAAGCTAATATCAGACAGACATACCATATAGATATATGGATTAAGCTATCGGCCATGTCAGTATTTTAGCCTATGAAAAATCGAACGAGTTAGGCCATACAATGTATCTTACACCAATTTCTACCCATTTTAAATATACGCAATAACAATAAGCAATAAACAAAGCATTGCTGAAGGAAAGATAAATAATTTATTAGATTAATAGGGCATATTCCAACACTCAGAGTTACAAAGAAAACATCTTTAATTTTGAGAAACCCTAACTAGCTAGAAAATAGTGTGTGGCGAATTCGCTTGAGGAAAAGCAACAATGATGGACAATTGGTCAATGAGCAGGAATTTTGGCCAGCCTGAGTTTGCGTTCATTTGAGAGAAGCTTGGCGAAGTGAGCCAGGGCATCTTCGTTGGTTCCCTCTCCTTTCACCTCTTCAGACAAGCCCGTTTCTAAGTTCACCCTTGACACTGGCTTCTTAAGGAGCTTCTTCCCAATCTCCACTAGATTCTCCAAGTTCTTCCTTGTTGAAATGTCAACTGATGATGCATCCCCAGTCAATGAGTCCTCCTGTGGGAAAACATTGATGACAAATCTAGTCATTCATCACTCTAGTTTATAGATTAGTAGATAGAAAGATAGAAACACGATGAGGATATCCATTCAGGCCAATTAGGAAGACGTGTGCCTATTTGAACATGGTTTCGGTCAAAATTAAAGTAGTGCACACATCAGGTGGGCCAGGAGTGCTTATATTTTTGTCAAGAGGACTACACCTGTATACGAAGGTAATTCTTTTCGGCCTGGAGCACTTGGAAGAGAATGGAGGTATGGATATCAACCACATCTGCACTTGCTTGGCTGAAAGTGTCAATCAAAGGCGTCCCACCACCATTATACAACCATCCAAGCACTCCCCATCTGGAGGCACTACTTGCACTGTATCTTTGTTCTTGCTTGCCTGATCCGGTGCCCAAAGAGATGACTAGGAGTTTGCGACAGTCAATCGTCTTCATCGGAAAGAAATCCATGTTTTCCACGTGAATCTCCTTGCTTATATGACTGATGGACATTAACGTCTATATATAGAGTCACACATTCACACAGTCATTAACATTGCATATGGTAAATTTGCTAGCATTCCTACAAGTGGGAAACTTTACGAGCTCATTAGTGCAACTTACTGGGTTATTAACAGCGACTCCGCCATCGATGAGATTGAAGCTTCGCATTTTACCTTGGTCGTCGTTAGTTTCGAAGTAGTGAGCAGGAAGATACGTCGGAGCGGCAGATGTACTTATGCAGATATCAGATAGAGGGGCATTCATTGAAACATCAGCTTTTGCCTATTATTGCACAAACAACAAATTCAAGAAATGAGTTGCATTTCCTTCAAAACGAGATTTTAATCAAAGGAAGGAACAAGGGTGGTACTCTACTTCGTAGGTAGTGAAGATGGATGGTTGAAGAAGCTTGATGTCGAAAGACGGAATAAGGATGTTGGTTAAAGTGTCCTGGATCCTGGTCTGGCCTAGTAGTTGTTGCACTTTGGAACGTAGGAACTTGCCATTGTACTTGGGCCCGGAGATTGCACTGAACAGTTTCTTTACAAAACTCAAAACTCCCGACCTGCATGCATAGAAAGCACATTGACTGTGTTATCTGGAGTACTTAGCAATTCAAATTTAAAGCTGTCCAATTCATGGGGCCCATGGTAGATTGATCATGCGGCTGAGATTAGTTCGATGGAACGAATTTGATGGCTTCGTAATGGACATAAAATTAAAAAATTTAAAAAAAAAAAAAAAAAAAAAACGAATTCGCAGTATTGATAATTTTATTATCTTACCGTCTAGATGTCCACCAATCAGTAACTTACAAAAATGATTTTTTGCTTCTTTTTTTTTTTTCATTTATGATCCACCCAAAGTGGGATCCACAAGTTGGACGGTTTAATGTGAGCTAAATGCATGACACACAAATTCCTAGTGTGTTGTACAGGTTTTTCTGATTAATACACATCCAGTTTATTTTATTTTTTTATTTATTTTTTAAAGTCTTTCTGAAAATCCAACTCAGACCCGATACTCAGTTGAGTCAAGTTGTATTTTCTTTTTTCTTTTATTAGTTTTTAATGAGCTTTGTGGTTTTTTTTTCAAAAGGCCAACTCGAGATTTTCTTGAGTTTCAACCGAGTCGGTGAAAACTGATTGGGTGAGTTGACCAGAGAGTAGAGGTGTTTTTTTATTTTTATTTTTTTTTCTAGTTTTTAAACTATGTTTTCAACAAATATCATACAGTGTACCCACGTAAATAGGTTCAAATACATGGTGTGTATGATTCCCAAACCATGAGATGCTCACTCAATTCGTGTGAGGTTAGATCAAAGCGTCTACATCCAGGCCAGTCATTAGAAGGGACCAATTTGTGGGACTTGGTCGATCGACATAGAGTTGACTTGGACTCGATCAGACCTGATACAGCTCAACACCACCAGTCACTACATGAGTCAACCCCACCTAAGCTGCGTCAGGCCAAATCACTGTACCTCCTATGCCAGAGGTATAACGTGAAAGAGACAATAAACTTTCAGGGAAACGTTTCTACAAGCAGATGACAATGACACAGTGGGTCATTCTTGCCTAAGCCTAGGCCGAGTCATGACTCAACACGGAAAAAAAAAAAGGCAAGTCGACTCGGAAATCCTCGCAATTAAATGGCGTATGAATTTCTGTTTCTGTTTACCTCTTTTGAGGAAAAATCTTAGGGCAGTTCTCTAGGTAGAATTCATTAATGTCTTTGGCAGCAAAGAGCGGACGGTTATTCTTGTCCGGAGCTGTAAGCATGGTGGTCACTAGCCCTCCAGTGCTCGTTCCTGCTATCAGATCAAAGTAGTCTGCGAGCCTTGCATCCTCACCGTCCAGCTCCTGCAATAAAACAAACTTCATTCATTGAACAAAGTACTAAATAAACGCGGGTTAGGATCATTGGATCAATGATTTTTAGCCTGCTTTCTATTACGATTTGGACGGTCCAGATCGTTCCTACACATTTAACAAAGTACTATATAAACTAGGGTGTACGAAAATTATTATCTCGACTCCCACCCAATATATGTGACACGTGGCAGTCGGGAGTGGGATAAGAAACTTCCAACTAGTGGGTCTCTGTGGATGGCCGTTGGATGATTCCATGTTGTTTTGATCTTGACCGTGGATGTTGTGAAGGATCATGTGTCCGTTCATCAAGTGGACCCACTTGACGGATGTGTCTACATATATCCACTATTGGTCAGCTGCCACGTGTCTGCAATTCCAGAAAGATCATGAGGCATTCTCACCTGTAGCTTGGATTCGAGGAAGGCAAGGATGGTCCCAGGGATTATACCCCGCACACCTCCGCCATCGATGCTCAGTACCGTTACCATCTTTCCATGAGAAGGCGTTGGTTTTACGGTTTTGTCATTAGAAGCCATTTCTCGCTTGATACTCTTGACTAGTACACGAAAAGGAAGTTCAGCAAATTAGAGAGAATCGAAATTGCTTTTGTTGAATGCTCTGTGGGTTTGAGTATGGTAGTATATATAGGAAGGGAAAAACCATGTAGACGAGGGACAGGCATGGTGCTGATACCCACAATATCATCGTGTTAATTGACTTGCTGCCGGCTGACCCCATGCCTAAAACATGAAAGTCACGTGACGTGTGAGCACCACTCTCCAAATTATCTTGCTCGTCGGTCCCTTTCGTTGGTTGGTATAGGGATGGCAATTTCCTACAACGGCAGCTCGTAATTGCACTGAGCCACTTCGACAATATATCCAATCATTCAATCTTGATTTTCAATGGGATTCAATATAAATTTCATAAGATATCACGTGTGCATCGCACCAACGTAACTATCCTAACAAATAGGGAACTTCCTGTTACATTTGATGTCTTAAATTGAGTCAAGGTCTATCGATGCCATTGACAATTGGTTCCATGTCGCCTTCGATGGCATTAAAAAGTTCACGATTCCATTGATTTTTTGGAATTTTTTTCAGTTGATTGCTGGACTAAGGGCACTTTTTAGATGCCATAAATGAGTGTTTAATGCCATCAATGAGATTAATTCAATGCCATCAATGAGTGTTCGATGTGATCAAGAATTTTCAGAAAATCATATTTTTTTCTCTGGACAGTTGAGGTGTTAGTTCAATGTCATATATGAGTGTTTGATAACATTGATAGATTAGTTCGATGGCATTAACAGCGCTTCGATGGCACCGACAGATTCTACGCTGATTTTTCGCAAAACTGTGAATTTGCAGGATTTGTTTTATGGGATTGTAATGTATTATAAGGGTTTCAAAATCATCATAGGGTTTCAAAGGGTGTAGCAATGATGAGATTCGAGGTTATTCGAATCAAGTAAGCTCTTTTTCTTTGTAATTCCTGCTTTTATAATGATCATTTGTCATTTTGTACCATGATTTTTTTTCCTGGAAGGGTTTTTCCACGTTAAATCATTGTGTTCTCTTTACGTTTGCTTGGTGCTTTTAGATTGCTATCATAGATTCATCTCTATGTGCTTCGATGGTTCCCCAAACACTTCCCTATTCCTACAGGATTAGTAGATGTGGAACCATGCTTGGTTTTTCCAAGCTTGGCCCAATAATATTGAATGAACTATGCCTACAAAACCTCTTCAATTACCGGTCTTACTCTATTTTTTTCATTGCCGGCAGGTAAATGCATGGTTAAGAAAAATTGCACCAGCAATCTAAATATTCAATGTAAAAGGAACAAAAGATCCTATGGCTGGGATGTTCCTATTTGGGAAAGTTTTAGGCATGATCATGAAGGAACAAAAGATCCTATGGCTAGGATGTTCCTATTTGGGAAAGTTTTAGGCATGATCCATTCATGATGAGTATTAATGCCTTGGATAAACTGTGAGGGGGTCATATTTCCAAATTCCATACATGTCGCTTTAGAAGTTCGCCGTTTGACAGAAACAAGAAATTCTTTCTTTAAATTAAATGTATATGTCAAGCATTTTATATATGATAGGATTTGCAAGACTTCCAAAGGAGCAAAATAAAAAATTGAAGTTAATGGTTTAAAATATTTGCCAACTTACTATTGAGAAATGCCCCAGTGCTCTCATAGCACTATAATTTATAGTGTTCCTATTAGTATCAGTTCACCTGAGTGATCTGAACTGTCCATCAAGTGCAGAACACATTTCATGCACTCTGGTGCAAAAATTGCACTGATCAAGATTATCAAACCCATCCTTGATTTAGCATCTTTTGTATCCATTCAATTAATGTGATGTAGAGCGGGTTGCGGACAGTTTCATGACCAAGATGGATCAGAAAAGGTTGGTCGATGGCAATGATCTTTAGATCGGACGTATCTCGCAGAAGTTAGCTAACGTAAAATATATGATTTTAGGGTAGAACGAACTACTTTAGCCAACCAACCTCATGCTAGGTGCAATGCGAATTGCGAAAAACTGCTCGAATTGCGAAATGTTACTCACTTTCATTTTAATTTCATTTTTACTATAAATAGTAAGTTTTAGTTTGATTATAACTCTTCATCCGTTGGGCTTTAGGAGTTGCGTCCAACGTGAAAAGAGCTTAGAATAATTAGAACAGTTTGGTGAAGCCAAATAGGACACTTACTATTTTTGGCCAAAAACCTTGCACACTAGTAGACATCACGACCACCTATAAATAGTAAGTTTACTATTTATAGTAAGTCGCGAATTATAAGAGTTTTAGTTGTAGTTTGATTCTGATTTCTTTTCCATTACTTGGTACCCCTATTTAAAGGGTTGTGAACTCGTTTTTATTCATCAATTAATCAATTTCGAATTTATTAGAATTTATTTCTACTTTCTGTTTTCTTTCCTCGTGGATTCGAGAAGTCTTTGTGAGGAGTCCAGAGAACCTCCGTGGATTCGGAGTATTTATCGTCATCACGTTCATTCCTGCGTCATAATGGCATGGTTATAATTGCCAAACAAAAGTGATTCTTTAGAATCATAAGCCATCCATTATTGGCCTTACAAAATAGGTGGTCAAATTGCTGATTGGAACTATTTTTTGTAAATGATCTTGACCATTTATATGAAAGGACAATTATTAAAGGGTTAATATTTGTCGGACAAGTACCATGTTGTCAAGGTAGTCCATGAAACGAGTGACCTAATGAACAGTTTAGATTAATGAATTGGACCGTTTAAGTGTTCAAATGCAGCTAGGAGCTCTATATCTTGAGGTGCTTTGAAAGTACCGAAGCTTTTCTTCTCCTCGTATATTAATTTAATTGAAGAGATGGTCTCAAGTCCAATTGGTTGCACCATAATTTACAGTGCACCCGCAAGCCTATTATATGATTGTGATATCCAATCTTTCCAGTTGGTTTGTCTCACCATGAGTATCGTCTTTGGTGAAAATCAGACCCATCCACTCATCAGGTGGGGCACCCAATATGGAACTATGTCTAGCCATTGATAAATAACAAAATACAAGTGTAGTCTAATCAATTAGTGGTTGTAGCTCACTTTTGCACAATATAATCAATTGGACTAGTTGGATCTCGGGTACATATACGCACCGGATTGGATGTTATTCCGTGGATGCACCATAAACTATAATCCAACCAATTGGACTTGAGACCTCCTCACAAGCAGCAGTATCATCTAGCCTTGAATTGTGGACAAGTAGGGTCAAAGGGTCAGTGATCCACACCGCTTGGTCAACAAACCTATGTAAATAGGAGTTAGCCAAAGTCTCCCAGATGTAATAATCCTAACATTACAAATAGAAGGTTACAAAGAAAATACAGCAAGGTTCCATGATCAGCGGAAGGAAAAGCCCACGTATTAGATGGCAATGATCTTTTAATTCAAGAATTATTCGCACAGTCCACGTCAGCATAGGAGCCCATCAGATGAATGATCTAGATCAGAAACCCCATGGACCCACACTTGTACAAATTTAGAAGTTGATGATAATCTCCATGCTTTATCAAAACACGAAAACATGGAATATGCTGTGAGTAAACGTGCACGGGTTTTGTGTGTGGGGTCCAAACGTGTACATTTGTTTTATGTGTAAGCCCATCTACCAGCTATTTGACCGTACGTGTCTCGGAATTCTCGCATAGACTCCATGTAACTCTCCGACCACGGACGAGGAAACGTGAAATAGAAGCGGATTGCGTATTGAGTAACTCATGTACACTTAGTAAGCTCTGTGGGGTCTACCATAATTCATATATTTCATCCACTCCGTTCATCCATTTTACCAGATAATTTTAGAGCTTAATCCCAAAAATAAAGAATATTCAAACCTCAAGTGGGCCACACCACAGGAAAGAGTACGCATAGAATGTCTGCTGTTAAAAATTTCTTGGGGGCCATAGAAGTTTTGGATCAAGCTGATATTTGTATTCTCCCTTCATCCATATCTATAAACAGGTTTGATAACAAACAAACATCACCGTGGGTCTATGATAGTTTTCAATGGTGGAAATCATTATTACCACCGTTTCCTGTTGTATGGTCCACTTGAGATTTGGATATGTTTCAGTTCTGGGTTCAACCGTTAAAATGATCTAGAAAAACGGATGGACGGCATGGATAAATCACATACATTCATGGTGGGCCCGCAGAGTTTATTCAGTACGGAGAAATGATTGTTTCGAAATCAGATTGCGTACGCTGTCCGATTGTTGTCTTGCAAAACCGATAGACGAGTGGATTTGTGACGGGAATCTCTGTGGGCCCACAGCTTCCTACTTACAGGAACTTCCTATGCCTAGGGGCACAGGCAATCTGAACCCCATTTTGTACAGAAACCATGCTGGTGGGGTCAGTCTTTCACGATTTTGACCATTAATTTGCTGGCCCAGTTCCGAAACTTGCTGACTCGACTGTAAACTTGGTTGAGCCATCTATCGAGATTTGGGGCTGAGTTGCTGGAATAGTCAGCACGGGCCTGACTTGGCCCGGACTTTGATAGGTGGCCATAGTTGATATTAAGAGGTGTGCCACAAATATCGTATGGTGTAAAACTTAAATGGGCCAAATGGACTTTGATAGGTTGCCATAGTTGATATTAAGAGGTGTGCCACAAAAATCATATGGTGTAAAACTTAAATGGGCCAAATGTGTAAGAAAAAGTAAAGATGAGACACCCACCAATGGTACTTCCCTCTCCTTAAAAAGATAATATACTTCAAATTCCAGTTGAGATTATTTTATTTAATTACATATATAATACAATATTAATTAATCTATCTAAATGAGGTTTGCTCAGCCACATGTATATAATGCATGTAAGAGAACCTGTTTATACAGCAATGCATGTGTCAAGCAGCACACGTGTGAAGTCTAGTCTATTGTTTGGGTGGTCCCAACTATACGTAGATGTTCTAATTTACCTTGAACCCCAGTTACAACCAATGGTAAAAAATAAATATAAAAAAAATAAATAAATAAATAAATAAATAAAAAAAAAAAACACCTATGGGTTCATGGTTACCGTGGATCCAATCGGATGGGGTGATCGGTTCTAAAAAATGAGATCCAAGCTTGAAAGAAACAAACCCAGCAAGACCCGTAGCGGTCAAAACTTCCCTAATTGGGTGTCCGTGCCTGGTTAATATTTACTACTATTATGATAATATTTATCTATACAAAAATGATTTCTGTTAGGAGAAATGCTCCATTGGACTCAAAGCATGCACTGTTAGTTATAGTGCCCCCAGTTGCATTGGGGGACACATCTCCATTAATTTAGACTCAATCTAGACCGTCAATTGGGTCCAACATAAATTTCATAGGATGTGATGCATATTTCATATAAATCTGACTATAGTAACAAATGGGGAACTTTTCCCTGTTCCCACGACCCATGCTTGCTTTATCCAAGCTTAACCCCATCTTGGATGAACCATACCCAAAAAATCTCTTCAATTACACTTAACTCTAATTTTTTTCACTGCTGGCATGTAAATGCATTGGCTAAGAAAATTCTCACCAGTAATCCACATATTCAATGTGAAAAGATAAAAGAACTGATGGCTAGGATCTTTCTATTTGAGAGAGTTTTTGATGCAGGGATGAACGTGATGAGGTTGATCACCATCATCCTCAAGGAGATAATTACTCTGAATCTATGGAGCTTTTTTGGACTCCTCACAAAAATTCTTCAAATTTATGAAAAGAAATAGAAACTAGAAATAAATTCAAATAAATTTAAAAATAAATTAATTGATGATAAAAATGAATTTACATATATTTATATAGTAATACCAAGCCTAGAAAAAAGTTTCAGAATCAAACTCAACTCAAACTCCCTAAAATTCATGACTCACTAAATGTGATCATGATTTCTACTATACATCGTGTTTTTTGGTCAAAAATAGTAAGTGTCCAATTTGTCCTAACATGTTATTTTACTAAATTTTCTAAGCCATTTTCATGTTGGGCAGAACTCTTGAAGCTCAAACAGTCAAGAGTTATGATCTAATTAAAACTTATTATAAATAATAAAAATGAAATTAAAAAGGATTTTCGACCATTGATCTAATGGAATCTCACAAATTCGGCATAGGCATCTCAGCATAGCAGAGTTGTGTAGCTAAAGTAGCTTTTCCCACCATAAAATCATATATGGTATTTCGAATAATTATTATAGTTTGCAAGATATGCATGTTTTAGGGTTCTAATGATCTTAATCACTTTTGCTACTGATCAATCAGGCCTTCTCTAATCCATCTTGGACATGAAAGTGTTCGCGACCCGCTCTACATCAGTTTTAGGCATGGTCCATCCATGAAGGGTACTGGATCAGATTGATGCCTTGGACAAACCATGGGACCACATGTAAAAACTCCATGCATGTCGCTTTATACTAGCATTTTATATGATTTTTTTTTTATTCTGTATGATATGATACATGATGCATCTTTCTAAAAAAAATGAATTTATATCAACTTATCATTGGGGAAAGGCTCACAATGCTTCGAAAGCACGGGAGCATTTCTTCTTATATTAATCTAATTTACCATGTGGTCTCAAGTCCAACAGGTGGGACGAAAATTTATGAACCACCCAGCAAATAATTTCGAACCTATCATGTGACTGTGACATCCAATCCTTGCAATAGGTTTGCCCCAACATGAAGATCACCTTATGCAAAAATATCCCCATCCGCTCATCACCAGGGCCACACAATAAGGATAAAATCACTAGCCATTAATGATAAATAACAAAATACATGTGCAATTAATCGATTAGCTGATTGTGGCTCATTTTCGCACAATATAACTAATTGCACTAGTTGGATCTTGTACAGACAGGATACATAGGAAGTTATTCGCTGGGTGGACCGTAAACTATGGTCCAACCAGTTGTACTTGAGACCTCCTTGTTAAATATGCTTCAAGCTCATTTTATACAAACATGGAATTCTCTATGAACCCCACCAACTTAGCCTTGAGTTTGGACAAGTAGGGTCCATATGGATCAGTGATCCATAACGTTTGATCGCCAGACCCGGATGCGAGTTAGCCAAAGTCTTCCAGATGGAACAATCCTAACCCTACATATAGAAGATTACGAAGAAAATGTACCACAGGTCCATGTTCAGCGGAAGAAATGGCCCATGGATTGGATGGCAATGATCTTCTTATCTGGGTGTCATTTGCAGAGTCCACGTCAGTATAGGAGCACATCAGATGAATGAAATCTAGCACTTGTACAAACTTAAGAGTTGATGATAATCTCTATGCCTTGCCTAACATGAAAACATGGCAATTGATTCGAGTAAGCATGTACATGTGTTTCGTGTGTAGGCACATCTATCATCTATTTTACGTCATATGTCTTGGAATTTCTTTAAGGTACTTTCAATCTAACTCTCCAACCACGGACTAGGAAACATGAAATAAACGTTTTTAAAAACTAAAGAGGTTCCTACCAAAGATCACATCACTAAATGCATCATCATAGTTATCATGGACTAGCTGGGGGATCTTATCTATAATAAGGCTATATCAATTCACCATTCACCTACTATGTATAATCTTATACCTTACACACCGCGCCACGTGCTCCGTGTAACGGTCAACCAGAGGCCTATTATCTGTCCGCACATATGTGGACTCTGCCCTCATTTACATCCAGAAAAGGCCCTTATGCCATGCGTGCATGCAGCATAAAAGGGGACAGCCATCCCTCGGTGTGGGTCAACATACCAATGGTCTGGATCACTGCAACATAAGGCCCACTGGTAGAAACTTCAAATCTAGGAAGGTTTAAGGATCCTATAACTCCATGCAATATATAGCCCATGACTATCACATCCCTCTCTCGCATTCTATTTCTAGGGACTGACTGTTTCAAGAAGTCAATTTATGATTAGGGGTGGCAGTGGGCCGAGCTTTGATTAAAGGTCCGAAAAAGTTGAAATGATTAAAGGTTTGAAAATAGTCTAATTTAAGAAATTCTTATGCGTATCCTCCATCCACGAGAGTTCCATCATCTGAATGGTTTGGATCATTAAGGAAGGAAATGGGAGCAGTTCCCAATTGTCTTTAAACTGTCTGACCCACTTGATGATTGGACGGGGCCATTCATCATTTGCTCCAGCACCTCTAGACACCAGCCCTAGATTTCGATCCCAGGCCTGATCCTCAGGCCAACTTCAAGGGTCCAAGCACTGGTCCCTACAGGGTTGGGCCACCCAGGCTGGGCCAGGCCGCCGAACTCTACTGGGGCTTCTTTACAGGGCTCACCAGTACCGGTGACCAGAACAGTTCACACAGTGATCTGATCCATCATTGAATCAGTTGTAACCCTTTGCTTGTGGGCTATGAGTGGGACCCACCAACCATTCAATCAGTTGGATTTTGAATTTACAATACTATTGGCCGTCTTCCTGGGATGATGAACAGCTCTGATCACAGAGGACCCGGGTATGGTGGAGATCAGTGGACAAACAGTGCTCTAACGGTGTGGGGAATTTGCATAAGATCCACACCGTCCATCAGGTATGCTGCCTCATGTACACCAAAGAACCCAAAAATCAGGCTTTTTTTTGTGTGTGTTTAGATTAGGCTCCAAGTGGGGTCGGATTAAATGATTGATCTAGATCATCAACTCTTTAAGTTTGTACAAGTGGGGTCCATGGGTTGGCGATCTAGATCATTCATCTGATAGGCTCCAATGCTGACGTGGACTCCCCCAATAACTCCCATATTAGAAGATCATTGCCATCCAATCTGTGGCCCTTTTCTTCCTCTGAACATGGACCCTTGCTATATTTTCTGCGTAACCTTCTATTTGTAGGGTTAGGATTGTTCCATCTGAGAGATTTTGGCTAACTCGCATCCACATCGGATCTGAGAATGAAACGGTATGGATCACTGATCCATGGACCCGAATTGTCTAAATTCAAGGCTAGATGACATTGTTGTCTTTTGTGGTGGAAGTTCATGTTATTCTAATGTTTGTATAAAAACGAGATCTAAAGCATATTTCATAAGGTCTCATGTACAGCTGGTTGGACCAGATCTAACTTCCGACCTATCCCAAGAGAACTACTAACTAGTCCAATTGGTTATATTGTGAAAAAATTAGCCACAACCACCTAATCGATTAAATCACACCTGTATTTTGTTGTTTATGATGGCTAGCCATTGATCATTATTGTGTGGCCCACCTGATGAATAGATGATATTATGTTCACACAAAGTGATCCAAATGGTGGTCCAAACCTATTGGAAGGATGGGATTTCACGATTATACGATAGGTTTGAAGTTATTTTCTGGGTGGACAGTCAATTATCGTCCAACTCGTTGGACTTGAGACCATCTCATAAATTAGATTAATACAAGGACAAATGCTGCAGTGCTTTCAAAGTAACGTGTGTTATCATGCTCGAAGTTGCATTTGAACACTTAGACAATCTAAAACTTTTATCTAGACTGTTCATTAGGTCCAACAATATTCATTTCAGGACCACCATGAAAAAATCAGACTAATTTGACAAATATTAACCATTTGATCAAAGGCCTTTAATGTGAACGGTCACCGTCATTGACACAAAAACAGTTCCAATCAGCATTTTTTATCCATCAATTTTGTAGGGTCCATAATGAATTGCTAATGAATCTAAAGAATCACTTTTCTTAGGTAATTGTATCCATGCCATCCATGGCTTAGAAATTGGATGGATATAAAGAAAGGCTAAAACATGGATGGGTTGGATCATCTGGATCAGTGCACTTTTTGCAATGGAGTACATGAAATGTTTTTTGGACTTGATGGACAGTTCAGAACACTAAATTGGACTGTACAAGTGAATCGATGCAACCAGGAGCACTATGACGTACAGTGCTCTGAGAGCATTGGAGCATTTCTCAATGATAACATTTAAAAATGTACTTTAAATTATAATTTTAAAATTTTTGTAAGTTGCTTCGGAAGGATTATATCGTATAAAATGTTAGACATGAACATATAATTTAAAGAACGTGTTTTGCTTTTGTGTCAAATAAAGAACTTCTAAAGCGACGTGCAATAATTTTGTACATGTGAACCCTACAGTATGTCCAATTCACTCCGATTCACCCATCATGGATGGACCATGCCTAAAACTTTCCCAAATAGGAAGATCTTAGCCATCTAATCTTCTTCTTCATTTTTTTCCATTGAATATGTGTATTCTTGCTAGTTCAAATTTTGTTAACCATGGATTTATATGCCAGCAATGAAAATATTAGAGATAAGAGTAATTGAAGAGACTTTTTGGGAATGGTTTATGTTTGGGGCCTTGCACAAAACCTTAGGATCTAGCCTCCCGAAACAAACCTAATAGAAAACTGTGGGTCTATTTCTTAAAACATAAATCTGATGTATTTAATGTATTTAAGAAGTGGAAAATTATGGTAGAAAATGAGACAGGCAAAACAGTAAAGTGTCGCAGGTCTGACAATGGGGGAGAGTATTGTGATAAGAGGTTTGAGGAGTATTATACAGCAAATGGAATCAAACATCAGAAAACGATTCCAGGGACACCACAGCAGAATGGTGTGGCTGAGCGCATTAACAGGATCATCCTTGAGCGCGCCAGTAGTGTGAGATTACATGCAGGGTTGCCCAAGACCTTTTGGGCAGATGCTATGAATACTGCCGCATATCTCATCAATAGAAGTCCCTCAGCACCATTGGATGGTGGGCTACCAGAAGAAACGTGGACTGGGAAAGAAGTGAACCTTCCCCATCTCAGAGTGTTTGGTTGCACTTCATATGTTCACATTGATGCAGAGCACAGAAACAAACTGGATGCGAAATCTAGGAGGTGCACGTTTATAGGCTACGGGAAGCATGATTTTGGCTACAGGTTTTGGGATGCAGAAAATAGGAAAATCATTAGAATCAAGGACGTAGTCTTCAATGAAAAAGTGATGCGTAAGGACAGTGCGCAGGAAAATAAGGCCGAGGAGAAAGAATTCGTAGAGATGGAAGAGTTACCGGACGGGTGTTATAGCGCCACAGGATGATCATGCACAGGAGCATTATGAGGCAGAGCCGTATACACCAGTTGTGAGGAGGTCTACTCGGGAGAGGAGACCCACGGTTCGATAGTCACCCTCCTTACATTATCTACTGTTGACAGATAATAGTGAACCAGAGTATTTTGAAGAAGCATTACAGACGAATACATGGGTTAAGTGGGAGCAGGCCATGGGTAAGGAGATGGACTCTCTTGAGTTTAATCGTACATGGGAGCTAGTCACTCTACCTAAGGGTAAGAAAGCTCTTCATAACAAGTGAGTTTACAGACTGAAGGAGGAGCACGATGGTTCGAAACGGTACAAGGCTAGATTGGTTGTGAAAGGATTTCAACAAAAGGCGGGTATCGATTTCACTGAAATATTTTCACTTGTAGTGAAAATGTCTACGATTCGCATGGTCTTAAGTATAGTGGTTGCAGAGGACTTACATCTAGAGCAGCTAGATGTTAAGACAACCTTTCTTCATGGAAACCTTGAAGAAGAAATATATATATACATCAGCCGACAGGATGCGTGGCACCAGAAAAGGAAAACAAGGTGTGCAGACTAAAGAAGAGTTTATATGGCCTAAAGCAGGCCCCGAGGCAGTGGTACAAGAAGTTCGACAATTTCATGTCGGGAAATGGTTTTAGGAGATGTCATGCAGACCACTGTTGTTATTTGAAGAAGTTTGATACGTCGTACATCATCCTTCTTCTGTACGTTGATGATATGCTTGTGGCCGGTTCAAGCATGAAGGACATCTCAGATCTCAAAAGACAACTATCTAGAGAATTTGTCATGAAGGATTTAGGAGCTGCAAAACAAATCCTAGGCATAAGGATAAAGCGTGATAGGAAAAATAAGAAACTGGTGTTGTCACAGGTAGAGTACATAGCCAAGGTACTTAATCGATTCAATATGGGAGGCGCTAAGCCGGTTAGCACTCCATTAGCCAACCACTTCAAGCTATCTAAGGAACAAGGGGCAAAGACGCAGAAGGAACAGGATTGCATGGCTAAAATCCCATACGCGTCAGCTATAGAGAGTCTTATGTATGCTATGGTGAGCACGAGGCCAAACATTGTTCAAGCAGTGGGAGTTGTTAGTAAGTTCATGAACAATCCCGGGAATGAACATTGGGAAGTTGTGAAGTGGATTCTTAAATACCTGGTAGGTACTAAAGATGTAGGGCTATGTTATGATGGATCGAAAATCAAGCTATAAGGCTACGTGGATTCAGATTTTGCAGGAAATATCGACAGCAGAAGAAGCACTACAGGTTATGTCTTTACTCTGGGAAGTGCTGCAGTCAGTTGGGTCTCTCAGTTACAGAAGATAGTATCTATCAGTACGACAGAAGCAGAATATGTTGCGGCTACAGAAGTATGCAAGGAGATGGTGTGGATGCAAGGTTTTATGGAAGAGTTGGGTAAGAAGCAAGCAGATTGCAAGTTGTACAGTGACAGCCAAAGTGCAATACACTTAGCTAAGAATTTAGCCTTTCATTCAAGGACCAAGCATATTGTCATCAGATATCACTTCATACGTTCGTTACTGGAAGATGGATCGATTGCTCTGGAGAAAATTCATACAAGTGAGAATCCTGTGGATATGCTGACCAAGGCGGTCACAAGGGAGAAGCTGAAGCTCTGTTCAGTTTTAATTGATCTTCAGGCTTGAAAACAGGGAGGTGGTGCACTCCGAATGAAGAAAACAAATGTTTATGACGATGTGTCTCCAAGTGAGAGATTGTTGAGAAGTGGAGCCACATCTGGGGCCGCACACTACCTATCGAGGTTGCGCGGATTTCGTGTCGCAAGTCCTTTCGCAACTGGGATACAGAAAGGAGTTTTGCAGATTTCGTGTCGCAAGTACTTTCGCAACTGGGATGTGGAAAAGAGTTTCGCGGATTTCATGTTGTAAGTCCTTTCACAACTAGGATGCGAAAGGGAAGTTGCCAAAACTATAAATTGGAGTCCCTAGGGCTATTCTAGGGTTAAGGTGAATATTGGGGAGCTATTCTAAGGTGTGGAAAAAGGGTTTTTCTCTGTATCTCCAAGGGAGAGGTTAGTATATTGCCTTATAATCTTCGTTCTTCATAGTGGAAGTTTGCATCTGTGGTTTTTTTACCCTAGTTTGGGATTTTTCCACATATATCTTGTCTCGTGGCTTGTTTGGACTGCTTTGATCTATTTCTAGTTTATATTTCTTCTTGTTTATCGTTTGTGGGTGAGGCTTGAGATTGGATCTAGGTTCACTGCGTTGTTAGCGTGCTGCGCAAACATAAAAGGGGGTCACTAAATCCATCGGAAACTACTCACAAAGCGCCAGAAAAGGTCCAACGAAGGAAAAAGTTTGTCAGACCTATCAAAGTATCCATAAAAAGCTACTACATAGTTAAAAATACATCAAACTACCAGTATAAGCCACATAAAACGCCAGTAAAACCATCAAATAGGCGCCCGTAGAAATTGTTGAACGTCCTGTGCTGACTGTCAATAAGATTTCATATATATATATATATATATATATATATATATATATATATATTTCATATAGGAAATGGTTCTATGCTGTCGACCTCATGGGAACTTCGCATGAGGTCGAGTTGTGTGGGCCCCACCATGATGCATGTTAAACATCAAGACCGTACATTTGATGGGTCCCCTTTAAATTATTGGGTATTCCAAAAATAGCCGTATATGGAACTCAAGTGGGCCATATCATCTAAAATCATATGTGAAGACATGCCTAAAACATATAAAAGGACTTGGTGGGGCCCATCTAAAATTTGGATGCGTCTGAAACTTGGTATGACCCCTCATCCAAGTGGGACACACATAATGGATGGGCTGAATTTGTGAACCACATCTCGGTGGGTCCAACAAATGATTATGAATGTTTTAACAGGAGGGTAATCCTTCTCAGCTTTTGCATGTCGTGGGGCCCACACAAGTCATGGTTTGACTTGATTTTAAGCCCAGAGGCCCAGCATGGAATGGTGCATCTGACTGATAGGGTTGATGTTCAATACACATCACGGTCGGGCCCACACAGCCCAACCTCTCGGGAAGTTCCCGTGAGATCGACTACATATATAGAACCATTTCCCATACACATTGTTGGTTTAAAGTACGATTTTTTCTAAAATGCAAAAAAATACCCATCAATTAATGAGGCTTCTTAAGATAAATTAAATAAAATATTTAAATGTAAATATCATTAACGAAGTGTTATTTAAAAAAAAAATCCTTAAAAAGAGTTAGGATCAGCTAAACGAAGTATCCGGATTCACGCTTTCTCCTTGCATGCTTGCCAACAAAGTATCCGGAGGTCGGTTCCTTGCGTGGGGCCCATGGGCTGATCTATCCAGCCAGATGCTCTAAAAATCAGACTGATCGAACCATCATGTGAACCAATGACGAATGAATTTGGAGTTTCTTGAAATACGGCCAATTGTTTGATGTGGTGTAGCCCAATTAATGATTGAATGGGCCTGATTTTTGGGGCGTCCTATCATTATGGTGGGGATCACATAGTGAGCGGGTTGGATGGAATATAGATAATTAGGTGGGTTCCACTCAAGAAAACAATAAACAGCCATCTAAAAACCACCGAACTCGCGTGGTGGCCCACATAGAGGATTGAGTGGCTTGATTTTCGCAGTGTCCAGCTTTCGTGACGTGGTTCACGTAATTCACGCGTTGGATGCCACACGCACACACCCCTTTTGGGCCCTACCCCAAGCACTTGTGGAATGATCTTATTAATTGCAAAGGATTTGTTGAGGATCCTGTCTCAGCTGCATTCAAACGCCAACTGTATTCCTATTTTTGTCCGAGCAGGATGCGAATTTTACGGGTTGAGTATCTCACCATAAATATTGAGTCATGATTCGCCAGGTGGTTGGGGCTCGACCGTTGAAATTATCAAAACTGCCTCGATTGTTAGGAAAATTACCCCAATAATCCTTGTTTATCTATTTCTTAATTAAGAAAAGTGGCTATTATGATCGTAAATTTGAACCGTCCCTAGACTCCAAATGCATCATCTGATCTCTACCATCCATTTTCCATCCCTAATCATAACGTTGGACTTAGCGGAATGGGAATGGGAATGGAATTGTACACATAAATTTGGACCGTCCATAGATTAAGAGTGCTTTTTACAAGCTCACAGCCCGCATGAGTTTTGTTATACATGTTAGTAGATGGTCGAGCTGTTTAATATATAAAAGGTGGCCTAAATGGCAACCAAAACAAAACATTGGCTGACATAGTGAACTAAGTGGTCAAAACAAAACATTGGCTGAAGTAAGTGGTTGAGAGACATACGGAAGCGGAAAAAGTGGCCCATAGGCATCCAGAACCATACCAAGCAACCAGAAGGTGTCCAAAAGTAAACCAACCAGTCAGGGGAAGCAATGAAATGAAATGCGGACGAAAAGTTTGGTCAAGTGGTGAAAATAGAAAGATGCGGAGAGTGGTCGAGTGAAGTGCAGGTGAGCAACTGACAAAAAAGATGTAGCCGATGTGTGGCCAATGATCGATTAGCGATAAAAAACAAAAGTCGGTGGAGAGAAGAGGAATAGGAAAAAAAAAAATGAAAAACGAAGGAATGATCTAGAGATATGCTTTTTGACTGCTATAATTGTTACAATAAATGAAAAAATTATTTGAAAAATTAAACTATAACAGAAATCTATAAATAGTAGAGGAATTTAACAGAGAAAAGATTCCAATCAAATCTTAAAACTAATGAATCAACAATCAAACTTATTTATTAATTTCTTTTATCTTAGTTTATTCTAAAAGTAGCAATAATCTCATAGTGGTAATACTTAGTTATAATTTTTAGTTGTAATTCAAATCTATACTCATATGCCGTATTTGTTCTCTATCCAATATCAAGTAGTTATTTCTAGAAACTCATTCTTGCAGTCACTCCTATTGACTGATTATGAGTTTTTCTTTTTATTTGATTTGCACTGATATTTCGAAAGTACTTTCATGTTGAAAGCACAAAGTAATTCATTTTTCAATGAAAAACCCACCTTTCGACTATTGTCTGATTGTCATAAACTTTTGCAAATAGTTGAGTAAGTGATAGATATTCTCATAATAGGATCATATATGTTTATATTAAACGCATTTGCTTATTTTGCCGCTTGGGGTTAAAGTTGATCGGTTTAGATCAAACCGATGTATCCATTATAACACACCCATGTAATTAAAAACAAACCAAGCCACCAACAAGGATTATTTTCATTTTATATATCATACTAAATTACAAGAATACATGCTTTTGCAAATGGTCTGGTAATCTTATTACAAAAACTAAAATCTTTTTAGATATCATTTGCTACCAAACCCCCCAATTTCTATTAGATTGCTATCTTAAACTGCCACCAAACGCATAAGATTTGCAATCTTTATATATATATATATATATATATATATATATATATATATATATTCAAAACAGGCCCCGTCCACGGAATTTTGAACCTGTGACCTTTATTTATACACCTGTTCTGCAAGGAAAGAAAAATTATGAGCCGTCTGTGTCTGTGGTGACTGGTCACCTACTCGATCTCGCTGTGAGTGGACCACAGAGCTAAAAGTCATAGCTACAGGACGATCCCAACCGTCCCTACGCAGGTTTACTGTCCATACAAAATATTAGTCCAATAAAAAAACTCTGATCTACCACACTACTGCGTAACATGTAAAATTACCTCCAAAACCTCTAAATTCAAGCACACTGCCCCGCCTGAGTTTTGTGTCAGGTTGATTTTTCTATCTGCTCTTCATTGTAGTGAGTCGCACCATAAAAGGATTAGATGAAAGAAACACACCGTGTAATTTCCGAATTCCAATGCAATATTTCTGTTATATGTGAGCCAGCTTAGCTCAAAGATTAGAGGTTAGAGTATCGCATGGTCTTTTGGACCACACACAGAAACATATGGTTGGCATCTCATCCCATCATTCCCTGTTATGTGGCCCATCTAAGTGATGGAAGTAGTAAATTTCACATATACAATCTGGTGGGCCTAAAGTGAGCGGGCTGTCTATATAATGGTACCATGCCCATATAGATCAGGACTGTTGCTCAGATGGGCTCCACAGTTGATCGAATGCACCCAAAATACTAAGGTTGGAAGATTGTAGCAATTCAATCTATGGCTTTGTTCAATTTGATTTGGACCACTCCTGCAATTTTTGTACTTCAATATGCTATAGAATTGACTATAGGGTGGATTATCCCATTGACAAGACCTCTAATTCTCTATAATATGGTAGGTGTATAAACAAGTCAAATACATATACATATATATAATATATATCCGGAGAGAGAATGCTCACCAGCGCACCTTCTTACGTGAGAACCAACACGCACCTTTACACGTGTCATGGGTACAAAATTTGAATGGTCCACATGATGCAACAACCCTTGAAACTTTATGGACCCAATTTTCAGCCTGATCCAAAACCTTAGTGGGCCATAGCAAAGAGAAATGCAATTCAAGAAGGAAACTGTTTCCTTTTGCCATGGCCCACCAGAGTTATGTATTGGGCTGAAAGTTAGGATTGAGAGGTTTCAAGGGGTGCCGCATCATGTGGACCGTTCAGATTATGTGCCCATGACATGCGTGCAAAGGTGCACTGGTGGAGCTCATGGGAACTTTCCATAAGGTCGAGCTTTGTTAGCCCCACCGTGATGCATGTCGAGCATCAACACCGTGCATTTAATGGATCCCCTTTAAATTATGGGATATCCCAAAAATCAGTTGTATACGAAACTCAGGTAGGTCATACCATCTAAAATCATGTGAAGACATGCCTGAAACATATAAAGCACTTTTGTGGGGCCCACCTAATATTTGGATGCATCTGAAACTTGGTCTGACCCCTCATCCAAGTGGGAAACATATAATGGATGGGCTGGATTTGTGAACCACACCTCGGTAGGCCCAACAAATGATTATAAATGTTTTAATGGGAGGGTAACCCCTCTCAACTTTAGTACGTGGTGTGGCCCACAAAAAATATCGATCAACTTGATTTTTAAGCCCGAGGCCCACCATGGAATGGTGCATCTGACTGATGGGTAGATGTTCGACACGCATCATAGTGGAGCCCACACTGCTGGACTTTATGGGAAGTTCCCATGAGCTGTACCGCATAGAACCATTTCCATATATATATATATACAATGATAGATTAATTAATATGTATTTTATTAATTATAATATCAATGAAATTACTTCAAAGATTTATAAATGGTCTAGATATTAATTGGACCTGAACCCATATCTGTCTACCATTTATGTAGTGGGAGCCCTTTCAGATGTTGATATTTGAATAGTTATGCGAGTTGTCATTTTATCCGCATGGATATTTTCAATATTATTATTATTATTATTATTATTATTATTATTATTATTATTTTAAAAGCCATTTAAACTAGTAGGCATGAAAGATATTCGAAGGAACGTGCAAACAACAGCCATTTAAATTAATAGGCATCAAAGAAATTTGAAGGAACGTGCAGAGATACAAAAAGTTGTGCACGTGCCATGTTGCAAAGTTATTTAAAAAGATACTAAAATGTAAGAATTCAATTGATAAGGTACTAATTTATAAAAATCAACGTCATTTTGGTGCTCCACCAAACTTCCTACTGAGTGTTGCAGGGAGCTCGATTGGCCTCATTACTCTGGCCCACTGAAGTTTGGAATCAGGATAACGTTTGTGTTTTCCTTTCATCCAGGGGTGGGACTTTGCCTTATGAACGGCTCTGAATCATGTTATCTTGCTGAGCCCAGGGAGGTCTCGTTGGTGGTTGTCCCCATCCTCACTAATTCTTGTAGTGTGTATGGCCCACTTAAGTTTTACACCATCCAATTTCAATGGCTCACGTCTTAACATGAATTAATTGCCTTGGATCAACGTAGAAACCGAGGTGGCCCCTTCAAATCTCTTTGTTGTATGCTCCTCCGGTTGCAGGAAATTTCTGTACCTGCCGAGAGCGGATTAGCTGTTACCTGGGGAACATCTTAGTGGATCCTTGCTGTGGGGCCCATCTTAATAATATATTGTATTTAGATGCGTCCATCCCTTTTTCCAGCCCAGTTTAGGACGTTTTCCCAAAATTTAAGCAGCTCCAAATCTCAGGTGGACCACACCACAGGAAACAGTGGTGATTGAACACCCACCATTAAAAACTTTCTAGGGCCTACAGGAATGCCCTCCATAATGTTTCTTTACCATCAAACCCGTTGATAAGGTCAAAATGACCTGTACGAAGGAAAATGATATAGATCATCTTAATCCAAAACTATTGTAGCCCACACGAAGCTTTTAATGGTCACTAGATAATGTTTCCAGTGATGTGGTCCAACCTAGATTTGGATCTTCTTAGATTATGTCACCACGCCCTAAAATGATATGGTAAAACGGATGGACGGCGTAGATATACAAAAAATTAATAAAGGTGGGCCCCACACTGTACGGGTAACACCCACTAAGGTGTTACCATGTTTTAATCATAGGCTTAAGTGAAAGCAAGTCAACAAACACGATGACATGGTGGTATCAGCGACATGCCGGTCCTGCGTCTATATGGTTTTTCCTGTCTATATATACTACCATACTCAACCTCACAGAACATTCAACCAACGCCATTTCCTTCTATCTCTTATTCCTCAAGCGTCCTTTTCGTGGATTACTCAAGATTATTTAAGCGAGAAATGGCTAGAAATGGCAAAATCGTAAATCCAACGCCTTCACACGGAGAGATGGTCACGGTGCTGAGCATTGACGGTGGAGGTGTGAGGGGAATAATCCCTGGAACCATCCTGGCCTTCCTCGAATCCAAGCTACAGGTGAGAAGCCCTTATGATCTTTGAGGAATGACAGACATGTGGCAGCTGAGCTATGTTGGATGGAGACACATCCATCGAGTGCGTCCACTTGATGAACGCAAAGATGATCGTTCACCATGTGGACGGTCAAGATGAAAACAACATGGAATCAACCAAGGGCCGGCCATCTACAGAGACCCCCTAGCTTGAAATTTGTTATGCCACCCCCCTGCCACGTGTCACATGTATCGGGTGGTAGTCGAGATAATAATTTCCGTACTCCCGAGTTTATGTATATAGTACTTTATGATATGTGTATGAACGATCTGAACCGTCCAAATCGTAAAAGAAAGTAGTTTAAAATCATTGATTAACCATGCAAGAAAGTTTCGTACAAAAGTTACTCATCAGAATTAAGTGATTTTTGTACATCCATTTTTTAAATGGTCACGATTATCGGATCCTACGATTTTCGGCTCATGACGTGTTCGTGGTTGTACACGATGAATGAAGTTTGTTTTACTGCAGGAGCTGGACGGTGAGGATGCGAGGATCGCAGACTACTTCGATATGATTGCAGGAACGAGCACAGGAGGGTTAGTGACCACCATGCTTACAGCTCCAGACAACAACAACCGTCCGCTCTTTGCGGCCAAAGACATCAACGAATTCTACCTAGAGAATAGCCCTAAGATTTTTCCTCAAAACAGGTAAACGAAAGCATAATTTCTTAAGCGATTTAATGGCTAGGATTTACTGGCCTGGATGTCTCAAGCGTGTGCTGTATGCAAGCGGACTTTTTCATCTAACCTCACACAAATTGTCTGAGCATCTCTTTGCTTTTGAAATATCATCATGCATACCATGTATCTAAACCCATTTACGTGGCTACACTGCATAGTATTTGTTGAAAACATAGCTTAAACACTTAACTCCAATCCCGAGTCAACTCACTACACCAGATTTCATCAATATATATATATATATATATATATATATATATATATATATATATATATATATATATATATATATATATATATATATATATTCTCAGCGGCATGATCAATCTACCATGGGGTCCTTACTCTTGCTCCGGAGTTTCAACACCTGGTCAAGGGTTGAGTACCCATAGGTGGTGAAATCCCACTACGGCGTGAGTGTGTGGGGGTGTGTGTGCTTGTGTAAAAAATAACATAAAAATAGAATAAAATAATGATCAATTTACCATGAGTCCAATGAATTGGACAGCTTAATTTGAGTTACAAGTACTCAAGATAACAGATTCAATGTGCTCTCTATGCAGCCCGGGTGTTTTGAGTTCTGTAAAGAGCTTATTTGGTGCGATCTCCGGGCCCAAGTACGATGGCAAGTTCCTACATTCCAAGGTGCAACAATTACTGGGCCAGACCAGGATCCAGGACGCTTTAACCAACATCCTTATTCCCACTTTTGATATCAAGCTTCTTCAGCCGTTCATCTTCACTACCTACGAAGTAGAGTACTGCCCTTCTTCTTTCCTAAATGTACCATGACTGAATTTCATTTTGAAGGAAATGCAATTTATTTCTTGAATGTGTTGTCTGTGCAATAATAGGCAAGAACTGATGTTTCAAAGAATGCCCTTCTATCGGATATCTGCATTAGTACGACTGCCGCTCCGACGTATCTTCCCGCTCATTATTTTGAAACTAAAGACACTCGGGGTAAAATTCGAAGCTTTAATCTCATTGATGGTGGAGTTGCTGCTAATAATCCAGTAAGTTGCACTAATGGGCTCATAAGATTTCCCACTTGTAGTAGGAATTCTACCAAATTTACTATATCCAATGCTAATGACTGTGAATGTGTGTCTCTACATAGACATTAATGTCCATTAGTCATATAAACAAGGAGATTCATGTGGAAAACAAGGATTTCTTTCCAATGAAGTCGATCGACTGTCGCAAACTTCTGGTCATCTCTTTGGGCACCGGTTCAGGCAAGCAAGAACAGAGATACAGTGCGAATATTGCCTCCAAATGGGGCGTGCTTGGATGGTTGTACAATGGTGGTACGACACCTTTGATAGACACTTTCACCCAAGCAAGCGCTGATGTGGTTGATATCCACACCTCCATTCTCTTCCAAGTTCTCCATGCCGAAAAGAATTACCTTCGCATACAGGTGTAGCCCTCTTGACGAAAATATAAGCACTTGTGGCCCACATGATGTCTGCACCTCTTTCCATTTACTGATTGTTGTTGAATTAAGGTGATGCATGACTAGATTCTTCATTGATGTTTTCCACAGGAGGACTCATTGACTGGGGATGCGTTATCAGCCGACATTTCGACGAGGGATAACTTAGAGAATCTAGTAGAGATTGGGAAGAAGCTTCTAAAGAAGCCAGTGTCAAGGGTGAACTTAGAAACAGGCTTGTCAGAAGAGGTGGAAGGAGAGGGAACCAACGAAGATGCACTGGCTTGTTTTGCTAAGCTTCTCTCCAACGAACGCAAACTTAGGCTTGCCAAAATTCCTTGTCCATTGAAAAATTGCCCTTCAATTATTGCTCATGCTCAAGTGAATTCACCGCTCACTATGTTTTAGTTATGGTTTCTCAAAATTCAAGATGTTTGCTTTGTAACTCAGAACTAAGTGATGGAATATGCCCTGTTAATCCAATAAGTTATTATCTTTCCTTTATTATTGCTTTGTTTATTGCTCATTATTATTGTGTATATATAAAATGAATATGATAACACGGATTTCGTTGGAATATTTCTTTCACATCTCCGTATCCTTTAAGAAATGAAGTGGGACAAGTTCTAGATATAAGATATATTATGAGCCTAACTTGTTTAATTCTTCATAGGCCAAGATCATTGACCAGGATCATTAAAATGCTTCAAGGAATTAAATAGCCTTAGTGTTCATATATTTTATAGCTTTAGAAAATTTAGAATTTTTGGTAGCGTATCTGTTGCCTTGAGACGTTCAAGAGACTTCAAGCATAATAACACTAGCCCTTATGCTGGAAAAAGCCAGGGCCAACAAGGATTGTTTGACAATTTGTATGTAACCATATGGGAGATTTAGTTCAGTAGTCCAAACAATCCATGGAGTCTTGTTTGAGGCTCTGAATGGTTAGTGGGGAGCAACCATCAAAGTTCTAAACAGTCACTGTTGGGCCACTGCTTAATTGCTCTCAAACAATTAAGGTAGGGCCAAATTGTTGGTACTAGACAGTTTTTGCAAAGCCACTGTTGAGGTCCAAAGACTAATGCAAAGTCACATTCCAAGAATTATATGAGTCTTTAGACTCTCATTGTCACATTGTCCTGAGCATCTAGGCAAGGAGGAGAAAGCTTTGTGAAGAGTTTGAAGAGTTTTTAGGCAATCTTAGAAGTCGAATAACATGAGTTGTGCCTAAATTATAAAAATAAAGACCTAAAGAGAATTTATAGTGAGGGAAGACGATTATTTCCCACCTTTGAACAGGTTACACAGTTATTTTCTGTCTAAAAAATTGTTGATGAGTGGTTATGGACACGTCTTGCTACCATTAGATAATACATAGTACTTTCTACCATTCCGATCCTGTGTTGCCCTTAGAGTGTGAGCGCAGATATTGGGCTTTGGTTTCTTAAAAACTATTAGTTGTCATCTTGTGCCTTAGACAGTAGCAGAGTAGATGCTTAGACATGGAATGTGTCAAAAGGGTTTCCTGCTGGCCAAAGTCAATCAGCGGAGAGTGGGAATAATGGATTTAGGATTACCTTAATCATTGGCATGGAGTGTCATTGATGGTCTCACCTTAGGTCACTCATGATTTGGACTCCCTGCTAGTCTGTAAATGGGAGAGGACCATCCTAACCCTAGCCACTGATGGTTAGCTGATTAAACTTAGCTAAATTTTGATGTCAATATTGATAAAAGTTTTAAATCGGAAGGTTTTGAGGTCGTTTGACCGGTCGTGGGAAGCTTCGACTGGTCGTGGGAGGCGCTCGACCAGTCGTAGGTTCGAGCCCTGGCAAGACTCAAAGTCCAGCGAGTTTTTGCTGTTTTTTACTATAGCTACGACTGGTCGAGGGTCAGCTACGACTGGTCGAAGGTGGGCTACGACCAGTCGAAAACTCGCTACGACTAGTCGTTGGTTACACAGTTTGTTCCGCGATTTTGCGCAAAACTGCGAATTTGAGTCCTTTCGCAACTGGGATGCGGAAGGGAAGTTTCCTAAACTATAAATAGGTGTTCCTAGGATTTTTCTAGGGAATGGTAATGTATGCAAAAGCTTTCTAAAGGGGTTCCAGGGTTTCTAAAGGGTGTAGCAAGGGTGAGATTCGAGGTTGTTCGAATCGGGTAAGTCCTTTCTCTTTATAATTGATGCTTTCATAGTGGTGATCTGTCGCTTTGTGCCGTAGTTTTTTCCCGCAAGGGTTTTCCACGTTAAATCTGTGTGTTCTCTTGTGTACTTGGTGCCATTAGATTATCATCCTAGATCTAGATCTGTGTGATTCCGCAGGTCAAAAACCCCAACAAGTGGTATCAGAGCTAATCAGTTGGGGCACAGATCTGAATCTGAGGGATTAGTGATAATGGCAAGCGCTAGGTATGATATTGAGAAGTACTCAGGGAAAAATAATTTTGAGTTATGGAAGATCAAGATGATGAGTTCCTTAATCAAGCAAGGCGAAGATGGTGCTCTTGAGGAGCAGAAGTCCACTATGACAGATGGTGATTAGAATACTCTTGATAAGAAGGCATTATCATCGATCCGTTTATGTCTCACGGATGAGGTTCTCTACAACATCATGAGGGAGAAAACTGCGGCTAAATTATGGGCGAAGTTAGAGGATGTTTATGCGAAGAAATCCTCTGAAAATCATCTGCACTTAAAGCGGCAGTGGTATAACCTCAAGATGGCAGAGGGTGGAGATCTGGAGGCTCACATCAGTAACTTTAATAAATTGGTTTGCAAATTGCTGGATATGGAGGAAGTGATGAAAGATGAAGAACAAGCATATATGTTACTGAATTCTCTTCCGGCGTCCTTTGAGGCATTCAAGGACACTATGTGCAGCACGAACAAAATCCTGAGTGTTGATACAGTTATCTCGGCCCTTCAAGGGAAGGCTATGAGACAATTAAATAGAGAAATGGGGACGTCTTCTGATGCACTGTTTACAATGGATAGGAATTCTAGACAAGGTACAAGTTCTTCTGGTTCTAGATCCAAATCCAGGGGCAAGGGCAAAGGAAAGGTAAAGTGCTGGAATTGTGGGAAGGAAGGACATGTGAAGAAGGATTGTGGAAATCCTAATTCGAGGAGAGAAGATTCTGAGGCTTCATGCAGGGAGGCCAATGTTGCCACGTCAGATGGATCGAGTGGATGTGATGGTAATGTTTTATTTGTGTCTACACTCAGACGGTCATACGATGATCGTAAGGATGAGTGGATGCTAGACACAGGGGCATCTTTTCACATGACTCCTAATCGGAGTTGGTTCACCAGTTACAGGGAGTGCAATGGTGGATAGGTATTTATGGGCAATGATATTGCCTATAATGTTGTGGCTATTGGTTCTGTGTGCATTAAGATGTTTGATGGGGTGGAGCGTACCTTGACTGATGTCAGGCACGTTCCTAATTTGAAGCAGAGTCTGATTTCTCTTGGTGTACTTGAGGCAAAAGGATACAAGTACATAGGTATTGATGGTGCTCTTAAGGTATCTAAGGGAGCACGGGTAATCATGAAAGCGCAACGACTCGATCATGTTTACAGGTTGATCGGGAGCACTTCAAAAGGTGGAGCTACAGTGGATGTAGCGGATTCCACCTCTGCACGTGTGTGGCATGTTGGGCATGGCCACATGAGCGGGCAGGGCAGGAAGGCTGAGACGTGCGGACAGAGATACAGAGCAAGTGGAGCAACCACCTGTGAGAAGAATCACACGGCATGATCGCAGGATATCGGCGAGGTACATGGACGACTCCAATATTGCAGGAGATTCATCTTCTATTCAGATGGCTCTAAGTAAACCTGGTACTGAAAAGTGGAAGGTGACTATGGGTGATGTGATGGATTCGTTGTACCGGACCGACATATGGGAGCGGGTGAAGCTTCCAGTGGGTTAGAGAGCGGTTGGATGTAGGTGGATCTTCAGGAGGATACAGCATAGATATAGGGCGATGTTGGTAGTGAAGGGTAATGCTCAGAAAGAAGGGATCGGCTTCTCAGAGATATTCATGCCGACGGTATAGCAGGTGTCTATTAGATTCGTGCTTGGCGTTGGTTGGCCAACGTGATCTTAAGCTGGAATGATGGATGTGGAGTCTGCACTTCTGTAAGGAAAAGTGAAGAGCAGATCTACATGAAGCAATCAGAGCGGTTCGAAGTTAAAGGGGCTGAGAGAAGACTTTGCAGGAGGTCGTAGTTCGACCTGTCGCTTAGGTAGTGGTTTGATTCCTTCATGGTGGGACATTCAGGATAAAGGATTAGGAGGCTGCAAAGATGGTTCTCAGCATTGAGATTGAAGGAGGAGTAAGCTTTGGTAATCACAGGAGGAATACCTTGTGTGTAGGTATTGATCAAGGATGTAATGGGCTAAGTAAAGCTGGAGAGCGTTCCCTACGCATCTCTCCTCAAGTTTTCCTCAGGACATGTCCCAAAATAGATAAGGAAAAGCAGGATATCTCATGAGCCTTATTCGAATACAGTTGGCAGTGTATACCATGGTCTGGTTTAGACCGGTTATTTCACAGGCTATCAGTGTTGTGAGCAAATACCCCGGCAAGCAATATTGGGTAGCGGTGAGATGGTAAGAAGACTACGTCATTCTTTTGTGAAGACATGAGCAAAAGTGGTTGGGCATGTGGATTTAGATCCGGCAGACATGATCAACAAGAAATTCCTGTAGAGAAGTTCAAGTTCTGTGAAACTTCTTTGGGCTCGGCGATGGCGGAAAAGAAGGACGGAGTGTGATCTTGAGCTATGATGTGAAGCAGAGATAAGAGAAGAAGTTAAGGAGCTACACGGTTGAAGATTGAAGATTTAGTAGAGATTGTTGAGAAAAGTCTTAAATCGGAAGGTTTTGAGGTCGTTCGACCGGTCGTGAGAAGCTTCGACTGGTCGTGGGAGGCACTCAACCGGTTGTAGGTTCGAGCCCTGGCACTACTCAAAGTCCAGCGAGTTTTTGCTGTCTTTTACTGTAGCTACGACTGGTCGAGGGTCAGCTACGACTGGTCGAAGGTGGGCTACAACCAGTCGAAGACTCGCTACGACTAGTCGTAGGTTACTGTGATGATTGTTCGCGATTTTGCGCAAAATCATGGATTTGAGAATCCTTTCATGGCAACTTGGGATGGAAGGAAGTTTCCTAAACTATAAATAAGTGTTCCTAGGGTTTTTCTAGGGAATGGTAATATATGCAAAAGCTTTCTAAAGGGGTTCCAGGGTTTCTAAAGAGTGTAGCAAGGGTGAGATTCGAGGTTGTTCGAATCGGGTATGTCCTTTCTCTTTGTAATTGATGCTTTCATAGTGGTGATCTGTCGCTTTGTGTCGTGGTTTTTTCCCGCAAGGGTTTTCCACGTTAAATCTGTGTGTGTGTTCTCTTGTGTGCTTGGTGCCATTAGATTACCATCCTAGATCTAGATTTGTGTGATTCTGCAGGTCAAAAACCCCAACAGTCAACACCATCATATGCATTATTTAATTATAAAATCAATGATTTTGATTTATCTTTTATTGACTAATCATGTGCGGGGGTCTTGAGATAGTATATTGAAGAATTTGTATATAATAGCATAAGATAAGGTGAATATTGTGTACAGCCTGGTATGATATATATGTGGGTACGTCCAAACTTAAATGCATTTGACTTGAGTAGAATACTTGCTTGATTAGGCAAGTATATACCAGGTATAACTTAAAGGTTGAAATAACCTACAAGGATTGCCTTAAAGAAACCCTTAGGTGCTAATTCAAGATAAGGAGGAGAAGGGCAAACCCCCATTGTCTCCTCTAATCTCCATCTAATGTACATTTTTTAAACCTTTGTATTAATTCATGCATGCCTTGAAATAGATCGTGTTTGACTTTGGTGGGGGAAGGGACATGTTGAGGTTGATCACCATCTTCCACGGAGCTCTCTGGACCCCTCATAGAACTTCCTAAAGTACGAATAATTCCTAATAAATTCAAAATAATTTGATTCATGATTTTTTTTTTTAAAAAAAAAAAGTGAAATTATAGCTCTTTAAATAAGGATCTCAAACTTAGAATGAAGATTTAGACTTAAACTCTCACTCAAACATCCTAAAAACGTGACTTACTATAAATAGTAAACTTACTATTTATAAATGACCTACATTCCGACTATATGGTTTTCGGCCAAAAGTAATAAGTGTCCAATTAATTTGGCCTAACCATGTTATTTTCCTAATTTTTCTAAACTGTTTTCATTTAAGGCACAACTTCTACACGAGGAATTCATCGTGGGCTACAATGAGTATCTAAAAAGGGATTTTTTTTTTTTTTTTTTGCATATAAATGCTCAGCTCATCCTTTAGTTAATTTCTCAAAAACCACCCACTTAAAAATTATTTGAAATAAACGCCTAATTTCTGAGCATGGGTAGAAAAACCAACAATTTTGACTTTGAATGATGAAGAGGAATGTTAGTAGCTAAAAAACTGTTTTTCCCCCAATTTCAGCACCATTTACAGTTGAAATGGCGTGGCCCACCTTGATGCTTTTATGATATCCACAGCGTCCATTCTAGGACAGGAGGAAAAAAATGAGGTAGATTCAAAACTCAATCGGGCCATACAAGAAGATTTATGCACATTTGTAAAGCGACTTGCATTATAGCCCATGAGGATCACATCCCACTCTCGTTGTCTGATTTCTTGGGACTAGTTCTTCGTGGAAGGAGTTGACCACTAGGAGTGGCAATGTGCTGGGCTTGGGTTAGAACTAGCCGTGTCCTAGTTCCCTAAGCTCAGACCCTAGCCCTAGTTGTGCTTAAAAGGACTGAATGGCCCAGTGTAAAGATAATTCGAATCCAAGGAAGTTGTCATATGAATGGTTTGGATTATTGAAACATGAGCTTGATCCAACAAATATCTTTAAACTACACAAATGAATCAGCTCGGATACTGATAGTCCACTTGACGATTGAACCAGGCCATTCATCATTGGCCCCAGCCCGTCTGGACACCAGGCCTAGATTTCAAACCCAGGCCATCAGTGGCCCAAGAACTGGCAATACATATATGATTGTGCCACGCGGGCCCATTACCAACCTCTTGGGGTTTCTTTATAGGGCCCACCACCAGTGACCAGAACAATTCATCTGGTCTGATCCATCAGTGATGGCCAACATAGTAGAAGCTGCACCAATGATCTGTGAGCTATGTTCTTTCAATTAAAAGGACTATCTGCACAATATAGAGTTTTAACCCTTTGTTCGGGTCTATGGGTGGGACGCACCAACCATTCAATCAGTTGGATTTGAATTTGCAACACCATTGGCTGTCTTCCTGGGATGATGAACGGCTCTGATGACAGTGGACCCGGCTCTTGAATCATCAATCTTCCAAGGTAGAAAAATGATGAGGACCTATTCATTAGGCAGGCTACACTATCAAAATCAACATTCATCATATGGTCTCACTCAATGCATGGGATGACCCACCTAGTCCGTACATCTGGACCGTTCTTTTTCACCACTGGTTGTTTTTCGGGTGCGAACCATCTCCTGCACAGCTCACTAGTTTGACAAAATGACAGGAAAGAAACTATTCCGTGCAAAAGCTGTTGATGATTATCTCTTTCTATATGATTACACACACACATTGGTGCTGTCAAACATATGATACGTTGCATCTTTGGTTCTGGGCAATAATTCAAAGTAGGGGTCTTTTTACGAGTCAGTGCCTACTTAGTGAACAAAAAGTGTTCTAACGGTGTAGTTAATGTGCATAAGATCCACACCGTCCATCAGGTGTACTGCCTCTTGTACACCCTACAACCCAAAAATTGGGCCAATATAATCTTCAAGTAGGCCACACCATAGAGAGTATTCTAGATCAGACACCCATCATTCGTTGTGTGTGAGGCCCACTGTGGTGTTTGTATTCGATTCAATCAACTCAAATGACCCACCAATGATAGATCTATACAAATTGTATAATGTATATAGTGTATGATTGCGGTTTAAGGTAGAGTAGCAAGGGTGCACAATATGTGGACGGCTGGCAAAAGCTACTACAGCATGTGGACGCGGTTTGCCTACTGACGACTAGCTACTGGACTGTGATCTGTTGGCCCCAACATGATTTATGTATGTTATCCACACCGTCTATGCATTTTTCCGGGTTTTTTTATGTCATGAGACCAAAATTAAAGTTGATCAAAATCTCAAGGACCACACCACTGTAAACAGTGGTGATTGAATACCACCGTTAAAAACTTCTTAGGGACACAAAAGTTTTGGATCAAGTTGATATTTGTGTTTTACCTTCATCCAAGTCTTTTTACCTAATCAAGAGGTTGGTTGGCAAATAAACCTAACAGTGGGCCCTAGGAAGCTTTCAATGATAAGCGTTTAATTAACACCGTTTTCCGATTGCATGGTCCACCTGAGATCTGGATCTGCATCATTTTTGGGCTCATGCCCTAAAATAATAATAACAAATGGATGGACGGTGCGGATAGCCCTAAAATAATAATAATAAATGGATGGACGGTACGGATAAAATACATACATTATTGTAGGGCCGACAGAGACCCATCCAGTAGTGATCTCTGACACTCTCAATACACGCAATCCGCGTCCCACATATGTGAGGACAGAGGTCGGTTCGGGTCGGTGCTGGCCACTGGATTCGTTTGCAAACCTTCCTTAACTGAGGTCGATGCTGGTCGGTGCTGAGAGTCTCACAATGAATTATTTTTAAATCCATTTCATCCATCTATTTTGATAGCTCATTTTGAATATTAGCCCAAAAATGAATCAGATCAAAATCTCAGATAGACTACATCAAAGAAAACGGTGGTGATTGAACACTACCATTAAATCAAGCTGATGTTTTTTTTTTTTTCTTCGTTTAGGTTCACGTGACCTTATCGACATATTGGATGATATATAAACATTACTGAAACATTACAATAAACCTTAGGAAGTTTTTGATATAGTTCAACTGAGAATTGTATCTACTTTATTTTTGTGTTCGTACCATAAAATAATCCAGCAAAAGTGATGGGCCTAAATATAGAATAAATACATTAAGGTGGGCACCACACAAAGGGCTGCACTGTCTTGGGTGAGGCCGACACCACACCTAATCCACTCCTAAATTTAAGTGATAGTTAGGCTACTTTCAGACATGTCAGCATTGCCAAGTAAATAATAATAATAATAATAATAATAATAATAATAATAATAAAAGCATTGCCAAGTACACTTAAGAATCAATATATATGGATTGTATGTGAGAGCTACTACTGCCCGCATAAATTAGTCCATGTGACATATTCTCCTCTTGCGAGGCTAAGAAAAGGATCAGGCTGGCTGGTACGCACAAGAACCAAAAAATATCATTTGTAGGAACCATACATATCATCTAAGTAAATAAACCGATGGGACATATTCTAGTATTTTGAGGAGGTACTGTGTAAGAATGTTGCCCAGTAGGGGAAGGAATTCCATTAAATTTCTATATGAGAGGTTCGATTTCTTTCAAGTAGTAGACTAGTTCGAGATCACGTGTAAAATGTAATCCTCCCCCCTTTTTATTATTGATATTAATAAAATTTGGAAAAGATTGGTAGTCTATGGGACCACCCCATCCAATACACCCTTACCTTTAATGCTCCCCCTCCGAGAGAGAGAGAGAGAGAGAGAGAGAATTGGGATTGGGATCGGAATTATTTGATTTTCAATTCACTATGATTTTGACCCTGAAATTGTTCAGGAAAGAACTTTGCTAATATTGATTTAAATTTGTGGGCATTGTGATATATGTGACTTATCCATGTTCTCAATTTGTTTTAACAGCAAATTTTATGAGCCCAAAAATGAGGCATATCTAAAGATCAAGTAGACTACGCATCAAGAAGTAGTGGTCATAAAGACATTCACTATTGAAAATTGTTTCCCCCGTACGACCTATAGTGATGTTTATTTGTCATTCAACCTATTTATAAGGTCATGCCGTCATGGATAAGGGAAAACACAAATATTAGCTTGAACCAGAGCTGCATCTAGGCCCCAAAAAGTTTTCAACAATAGGTGTTAGAATCTTATATAGTTTCCTATGGTGCGGTCACTTGAGTTTTGGATCTATTTCATCTTTCGGCTCATGCATTAAAATGATCTAGTGGAAGGAATGGATGGTATAAGGCACAAACATCTCGGTGGGCATCACAATTTTAAAGTTTTTCTTCTCGGGTTGTGTGACAAAAAGTTTTCAAAAACTGCCGATCAACATCACCTTGGAAAGCCAACCGTATGTAATTGCAATTGAAAATAATTATTTCCTATTTACCTTGAATTACAATTAGAATTAGAAAATCAAACAACCGTGAGTAAGAGAGGGGGAGAGAGAGTTTTAAAACCCTAACTTTATAAATATCATGTAAAACATAAATAGACCACTCAATGTAATATACCCTTACCCTCTAACAACATGCACCATGAAAATAGGAGGGCATAAAGTGGAACTAATTGCTTAGATGCCCACATGAACTCAGTGTGAATTGGAATCCAAATCATAATTACAATGGAAACTATGTGAATTAAAATCCTCACTTGCGTTTGGTATATATAAATGGATTTCATGTGAACCCAAAATTTACATTAGACAAGTTCCCTACATGCATAATATAGAATTTAAGGATTCTTATATGTGACCCACTATGATGTTTATATGAAATCTACCCTAAGGTGCGTCACTCCTTTTTAGCCATAGGTGACCAAAAATCATCCTAGTATGTGATTCAGGTGGACCATATGATTGAAAACAATATGTGATGTATCCTTCTCCAAGTTGTTTCCCTTCATATAAGGCACACCTAAATCATAGATTGGCAAATTTTGAGCCTTAGGATTAAAATTACAAGACACACCTGGTGATCAAAGTGGATATCACTTAAACATTATGGAGGTGTAACGCAGGGGAGGATGTGAGGTTAAGCACCGTCTTCCTCCAGAGGATAACTATTCCAAATCCACGAAACTTCTCTAGACTCCTCACAAAGACTTCTCGAATCCACGAGGAAAGAAAGCAAAAAATAGAAATAAATTCTAATAAATTCGAAATTGATTAATGAATTATTAAAAACAAGTTCATAACCCTTTGAATAGGGGTACCAAGCAATGAGAAAGAAATTAGAATCAAACTACAACTAAAACTCCTAGAAATCGTGACTTACTATAAATAGTAAACTTACTATTTATAAACCGTTATGATGTCTACTAGTGCGTAAGGTTTTCAGCCAAAAATAGAAAGTGTCCTATTTGGCTTCATCAAACCGTTCTCCTAATTATTCTAAGCTCTTTTCACGTTAGGCACAACTCCTAAAGCCCGACAGATGAAGAGTTATAATCAAACTAAAACTTACTATTTATAGTAAAAACGAAATTAAAATAAGGAAACGACCGTCGATCCAGGGATTTTTGCAATTTCGGGCTACGGCATAGCGGGGTTGGTTGGCTAAAGTAGCTCGTTCTACCCCAAAATCATATATTTTACGTCAAGTAACTCATTCCAGATTGCGAGATACGGCCGATCTAAGGTTCGATGATCCGGATCACTTCTGTCGTCGACCGGGCCTTTTCTGATCCATCTTGGCCATGAAACTGTCCGCGACCAGCTCTACATCAGTCCCCTCCACTTCAAAAGAACTCGTCCTCGAGTTCTCATCCTGCGCTGGTTCATGATACTCAGTTAGGTCCGTGACGTTGAAAGTCCATGAGATCGTTATATCATCTGGAAGATCAACAACATAAGCGTTGTCATTGATCTTTCGGATGATTGGTACTGGTCTAATCTTTTATTCTTCAACTTGTTGTACGTTCCGGTCGAAAATCGTTTTTTGTGCAGATGAACCATTACTTGGTCGCCCACCTCGAACACTTTTTGTCCCCGATGCTTGTCCGCTTGCTCCTTGTACTTTTCATTCGAGGCATGTAGCTTGGTTTTACCTCCGTTGAATGCTCATGATCTTGTCAGCCATATGTTCTGCTGTAATGCTCATGCCTGGGAGTTTGGGTAGAGGGACCAAGTCTAGTGTGTGGCGAGGTACTCGTCCGTAAATAACCTGGAACGGGGATTTCTCTATCGAGCGCTTCACCATGTTGTTGAATGCAAACTCTGCTTGAGACAAAACTAAATTCCTTTGCTTCAGTTTTTCTCCTAAAATACATCGAAGGAGGTTTCCCAACGTGCGATTTACAACCTCAGTTTGACCATTAGTCTGTGGGTGGTAGGCATTGCTGAACTGAAGTCGTGTAATGAATCGAGTCCACAAAGTCTGCCAAAAGTGGCTTATGAACTTCATATCACGGTCAGAAGTAATAGTCTTGAGAACCCCATGTAGCCGCACAATTTATCTGAAGAATAAATTCGCCACGTGTGTTGCATCGAGAGTCTTCTAACATGGAATAAAGTACGTTATCTTGGAGAAACGATCTACTACCACGAACACTGAATCCATGTCGCGTTGTGTTCGTGGGAGACCAAGCACGAAGTCTATAGTTAAATCCTCCCAAGGGATACACAGTCAATTTCTCTTGAAAAGGAACCCGTCTTGCATATGTAAGTCACCGGGGTAACCTTCTTGGCATCTAACCCGTGCGTCCTTAAAGTCGTCGTCATCGGCATATATTTCTTTGAGGCGCTCGAACCCGATAACCTCATTGCTCATAGTGACTAACAAAGTTGCAAGGCGACTTAGTGCATCAGCTACTTTATTCTGTTAACCTAACTTGTGTTTTAGTACGAACGTGAATTCTTACAAAAACGAGATTCATCTAGCATGCACATGGTTAATGTTAACTTGACTATTAATGAATTTGAGAGCTTGATGGTCCGTGTAAAGTGTAAGTTTTCTTTGGATCAAATAACGTCACCAGTGTCGCATTGCTTGGTGATCAGGGTCAAATATTACATATCAGACCCCGATTATTGCCCTATTTTATATGCATGATAAGGCCTAACATCGGATTTTAATTATATTTTCGTTACAGGAGGAAATTAGGAGCGTGTATAGCAAAATGATGTTAAAAACATGGATTTGACGCTCCAAAGTCTCCAGAGCACGGGATGGACTCCAGAGAACCAATGGTGAAGAATATACACGCCTGGGATCGGAGGAAAGCACGACAAAGGGGCCCAAAAAGGGTCCAGAATGCAAGATCACATGGTTTCCGCCATCCGATCAGTTCGAAACTTCATACATGTGATGGGGGCCGTAAATCAACCGTACATATTAAATTTCAACCCTTGAAGATCTCGGGAAGTGGTCCAATAGACAAATCAGCCCATTAATCTCCGATTCTGGACCCCACGATATCTGGAACTGCCTCAATTTTAGTCCCAATGGTTTAATGAAGATGGGAAAGAGGATGGACGGTGCAGATTTCTCATAAACATCATAAGTGGGCCCCATGTGTGGTGCATGTGCACCATGCACTCATGATGGCTGCCGTGCACCGGACCGGCTAAGGCGGTCAGCGGGACGCTGACCCGCAGCCTCCCTCCTTCTCACGCACCAGCGTCCAGCGGACGGACGCTGGTGAGTTGGGTTTTGGTTGTGGGTCCACACCATCCCTCAATCCGATGATCCGGGACCGTCCATCCACTTCTGGGGGGTACATTGCATTGCCACGCCTAGATGGAAAAAATTCAAAAGAAAGGATAGATAATATTCCAGCCGTTCAAACGTAGGTTGAACGGTCGGGTGATATCTTCCGTGGCCCACAGCAGAATGGAGAAAAAAAGATGTATTTCTGACTGAAATTTTGAGAGAAATTTGGTGAACGGAGTGGATTTGCAAGAAAAGCTTGATCACGGACCCCACCATCATCACAGTCTTCGTTTCCGCCGTCTGCGTAACGTCACTCGCTGGCGACTTTTGCGGCGGATTGTGGGCCCCACACGTCGTCCGTACGACTGATCCGAGCCGTCCATCTTGTAGAGGGCCGTGAGAACTATAAAACTATGCTGATTTCCACTCCCATGCGTACACACGTACGAGATACAGAGGCCCAAAAAGGGCTACCCGGCGACGTTCAAAGCGATCTTTTCGAGATTTCTTACGTGGGCCGCGCCAATGGACCTTTAAAACCACTCATTCTTGGTGAAATTTCGTCTAAATCCAATGGACGGGGTGGATTTTGAAAAATACCTCTGTGGGGCCCACCGATCACGGTTGCGAAAATCGTACTCAGAGTCCTTCTACGACTCTGCCACAGATTTCGACCATCGGCAACAGACTATAAAAGGGAAGTTTTGGACGTGGGAGAGGCATTCAGATCCAGAGAATTGGAGATCTAGAGCCAGGGAGAGAAGAAAGAGAAGGAGAAAGAGAGAGAGATTTTTCGGTTTGGAGTTTTAATTTATGAATTTTATTTAATATTTTTATGGATTTTATGGGTAACTAATCTCTCAGCTAGGGCTGAGATGAAGCCCCTAATTTGATCAGCTCTTATTTTGGTTGATTTACTTTGAATTTTAATTAATTTGTTTTTTTTCTCTAAGTGGGCTTTATGGATTTAAATTCCATACTTCTCCATCTATGAACTTAATCAAAGTATATAGATGGATGTTGCTTGGATGCTTATTACAGGTGCTTGTGTCTGATTAAGAACAGGTTTCCTATAGAGGAAGAAACAGGGTGCTTTAATGAATGTACATTCCAGGTGCCCGACCAAGGACATGGAATTTGTTATTCATGACATTGCTTAAAGGAATTAGACAGTCTGTATGCCGATTTAGGACACGGATTGTGCTTTCTCTATTTAAGTGGTATCAATCTAGATCAAGGTGAATCAACAGACAAAATAAGGGTTAGGATAATTAGGGGTGGATTCGAAAGTCCTAGTGCTCTCTCTCGATTGAATTTTCTTCACTTGTTCTTAATTGTTTTATTTTTTTTAGAATTGTGCTTAGTAGTTCATACCATTATTTGTTGGGTTAGTTAAGGAGAGTCTTAGATTTGAGTTGTGACAACCAGTCCTCGTGGGATTCGACCTCGATCTTACCGAGTTTATTACTACATCACAACCCTATACTTGGGGAGTGAACAAGTTTTGGCGCCGTTCTTGGAGGTTGTTTCGTTCCAAATTGAATTTAGGATTCTCTCTTATCATAATTCATAGTCTTAGGATTTTACTAACTTTAGGTTAAAGTTTTTATTTTATTTTTAGAAACTAACATATTTCTTGTTTTGTAGGATTCTGAGATAGAAACTTCTAATTTGGTGATATCTTCCTAATTTCTTTAATTTTTTTATTTTTTTATTTTTATTTATTTTATTTTTATTTTTAGAATTAGGATTTTATTTTTAGAAATTTTTTAACCTTAGATGTACTATTTTTAAAAACTAACTTGTTTTGTTTTGTTTTGCAGGTTTTTAACATAGGAACTTCTACTGCAGTAACATCCTTCTAACTTCTTCCTTACCATACGTATTCTTTGTAGGATTTTGCTTTCTTTTAGGATTAGCCTCGAGTTAAGGTTCTACCATGGAATCGTGGGTAGATGCATATCTTTGAGTTGGATAGGTTTTATTGGGAAATGCACGAAGGTTGTGGAATTCAACGTATACCTCAAAATTTCTCTCCATCGAGAACAGACATTGAGAACCAAGACTAGAAGCGTTATGTTCCATTGGTTAATAGGGCCGTATACGATCGTAATTATGGGAATGAGGATTATTATCAACCATCATATTCTCCCATGTATGATCAAGTATGACTATAACCGAGTGGAACCATCAAACTGGGAAGATGAACCAACAACATATTGTAATAATTATTCTCTTGGATCCCATGCCTTTGAGATCCAACCAGAAACGATCAAGAGGATTCATGTTTTAATCGAACAATTCAACCAGCATGTTGCGAAATTGATGAAATCATTAGAAGCACTCAATTCGCGCATTGAAAGGATAGAGGAAGCTCGCTCATCCCAACTACAATCCAATCCAGAAATACAATGTGAGGAAAGTGATCCTCACTCGCTTTTAACGAAATCTGGAATTTGGAATGAGGAGTTGGATTCCATTAATGAGCATACGGTTCAATTCCCCGATGAGTCGATCTCAATGATTTGTTCAAAAGAATGGGGAAGAAACATGGGTGTCTTTCAAATACAATGATGATACACACTTTCCTTACATGACACACAGGATCTCAATGATGAGGTAGAGGTTAGTTTATTCGAACCTCAACCAAATTTAGAATGTGAGGAAAGCGATCCCATCCCAAGTGCGCACTACACAGAATTAGACAATGATGCGTATTGGGATGATGATCATGGATGTTCAGCCCCAATTCTCTTGGAATCAATCTCAAGTTTGGTCCAAGTCAATGATCAAGACGTACACGAAGTGGTTGGTCATAATGAGCCACTCCCCTCACCTAACATGTCTGATTTAAAGGTAGAGGACGGGCCCTTTACAACCGACCCTTCTAACTCTTGTGAAACGTATTTGGACCACTCCTTTGAATTACATGATGATATGATTCGGGAGATGGACGAGCTACTCGATATGACTCTTGAATTTGAAACCACCCAGTTGAGGTCACCATCTGAATTATTGAATAATGACGATTCATCGCCTCTTCAGAGTAGTATCGATGAACAGAGTCCACACATCAATGCTACGTATACTGATCTTCAATCTGTATGTGCAGGTCTGGAGCAAGAGAGCACACCTCCGTTTACCTTCAAAAACGATGGATTCCTTGGGCAGATCATCATAAGCTCTAATATGGAAAATGAGTCACTCTCAGCTGAATGTCCCACCTCTTTGGATGATTGTTTGGCACACTTTGCAGATTCAAACGATCCCATGATAAGAGACATAGTGAATGCCTTGCAAAACAATATCTCGGTGGTCATCACTGACCGAGAGGATCCTTACTCTGAAGCCCCTCCTTCCACAAATCCTGAATATTTACCATTAAGGGAGGAGGAGCTAAAAATTGAACCGAAGTCTGCTACTTCGGAATGTGTTGAGACTATGTCACTTTCTGAGAATTTTTCTGACTTTCATCTATGTGTAGTCTCTGATTCACCATGGGATACTAACTTCAAAACTTCTTCTGTTGCAGGTGAATCATATATACTCTGGATACCTCAGGCGAATCAACGAAAAATTTCTTATGAGGTACATAAATTTCTTTGGAAAGTCAAGCTCCAGGGCGTCCAAGCCTATTGCAAAAAGGGCTTTTGAATGATCCTGTTAAGAAACCTACTGAGAAATTTATCACGATACTGGCCAGAAGAGGAACCTTGCAGCATAACTGAGTAGTTTTCCCTGCTTTCTTAGGACTAGGGTAGTTTCCTTTATGCTATTTTAGGTTAGACATTAAACTTAGCGCTCCTGGGAGGCAACCCAGCCTTTTATTTTATTTCATTCCTTTTCATTTTTCTAGTTAGTTAGTTCAATGTTTGTGGGTAACATTACTGCAAACCCTCACGAGACTACAACTCGTCCACTAGGGGTAACCTAGGGGTTTAAAGGCTTGTTGCATGCGCTAAATGTAATCGAGAGTACCTGCGAAAGTGGTATAGGTAGGATCTTCTTTGATTTTTCTTTTTGTTATTTTTACTTCTGTTGATCTCTCTCTTGTGCTAACTCGCTTTTATGATGAAATTTTTTTTGAGAAAGCTTCTTGATTCTCCGTCCAGGTATTATCTTCCCATCACTCCTTTTTTACTTCCATTGTCCCATCTGCATTGCTTGTTTATTTCTTTTACATTGAGGACAATGTAGATTTTAGGTTGGGGGTGGGAGATTAGGTTACCTAATCAGTATTTTCTTGGTCTTGAGCAAAATTTGTGAAAATTTTAAAATTTTTTCTGGAATTTCTATTGAATTCAAGGTGATTTTGAAGGATAGTTGTGATTTTAACATTATAAGATACGTGATGGGTAATTTATGACTCTTGGATTCGGCCATCTGCTTGATTTCACAGTCAGATTTGAATTGTTAATCTATGATTAGAAGTTGTAAACATTGATTGAGCCATGATTTCACATATCACATCTCGCTTACACATTAAGTTTCCGGTTCGATAAGCTGAATGATTAACTTGGTAAAAAAAGAAGAATTAAAGGCTAAGTCACATAATCTTCACCATAGGTTTGCTCCCTATAGGTGTAGATTTGATTCTCCATAGTTGACATATGAAAAAAAAAAAAAAAAAAGTGTTAGGCGACAAGTTTTCGCCATAGGTTTGCTCCCTATAGGTAAGAATTTGATTCCCCTCATTTGCGTTACAGCTCATAAAGAAAATCAAAGGCTGGTAAAATGAAAAGTTAATCTGTGAAAAAAAAAGTGTTGGTTTCAAGCTTGGTTGTCACGAATTACTAATGATATCATGAAATTGACAATTGGATCTCTTACTGATTGTAAGTCGAGATTATACTTTACACTCGTGGAACTCAATGTTTAGGAATGCTCTAATTGATGGACTAATATTTTGAACTTGATTATGAAGTTTGCTGTAAGCTTGATTCCAAGAGAAAAATTCCACACACCGATCATGAATCTTAGAATTTTCACATCTCAGCTATCTGTTCACAAGTCACTTGAGTTTACAGGAATTGTCTTTTATTTCTGAAATTATTTTTCGCATGTTTTGCTTGGGACTAGCAAAATGCTGGTTGGGGGTTGTGATCAGGGTCAAATATTGCATATCAAACCCCGATTATTGCCCTATTTTATATGCATGATAAGGCCTAACATCGGATTTTAATTATATTTTCGTTACAGGAGGAAATTAGGAGCGTGTATAGCAAAATGATGTTAAAAACATGGATTTGACGCTCCAAAGTCTCCAGAGCACGGGATGGACTCCAGAGAACCAATGGTGAAGAATATACACGCCTGGGATCGGAGGAAAGCACGACAAAGAGGCCCAAAAAGGGTCCAGAATGCAAGATCACATGGTTTCCGCCATCCGATCAGTTCGAAACTTCATACATGTGATGGGGGCCGTAAATCAACCGTACATATTAAATTTCAACCCTTGAAGATCTCGGGAAGTGGTCCAATAGACAAATCAGCCCATTAATCTCCGATTCTGGACCCACCTGATATCTGGAACTGCCTCAATTTTAGTCCCAATGGTTTAATGAAGATGGGAAAGAGGATGGACGGTGCAGATTTCTCATAAACATCATAAGTGGGCCCCATGTGTGGTGCATGTGCACCATGCACTCATGATGGCTGCCGTGCACCGGACCGGCTAAGCCGGTCAGCGGGACGCTGACCCGCAGCCTCCCTCCTTCTCACGCACCAGCGTCAGCGGACGGACGCTGGTGAGTTGTGTTTTGGTTGTGGGTCCACACCATCCCTCAATCCGATGATCCGGACCGTCCATCCACTTCCTGGGGCGGCTGTTGCCCACGCCTAGGTGGAAAAAATTCAAAAGAAAGCATAGATAATATTCCAGCCGTTCAAACGTAGGTTGAACGGTCGGGCGATATCTTCCGTGGCCCACAGCAGAATGGAGAAAAAAGATATATTTCTGACTGAAATTTTGAGAGAAATTTGGTGAACGGAGTGGATTTGCAAGAAAAGCTTGATCACGGACCCCACCATCATCACAGTCTTCGTTTCCGCCGTCTGCGTAACGTCACTCGCTGGCGACTTTTGCGGCGGATTGTGGGCCCCACACGTCGTCCGTACGACTGATCCGAGCCGTCCATCTTGTAGAGGGCCGTGAGAACTATAAAACCATGCTGATCTTCCACTCCCATGCGTACACACGTACGAGATACAGAGGCCACAAAAGGGCTACCCGGCGACGTTTAAAACTGATCTTTTCGAGATTTCTTCTGTGGGCCGCGCCAATGGACCTTTAAAACCACTCATTCTTGACTGAAATTTCGTCCTGAATCCAATGAACGGGGTGGATTTTTCAGAAAATACCTCTGTGGGGCCCACCGATCACGGTTGCGAAAATCGTACTCGAGTCCTTCTACGACTGCCACACCGATTGACCATCCAGCTGACTATAAAAGGGAAGTTTTGGACGTGGGAGAGGCATTGAGATCCGAGTGGAGATCTAGAGCCGGGAGAGAGAAGAAAGAGAATGAGAAAGAGAGAGAGATTTTTCGGTTTGGAGTTTTAATTTATGAATTTTATTTAATATTTTTATGGATTTTATGGGTAACTAATCTCTCAGCTAGGGTGAGATGAAGCCCCTAATTTGATCAGCTCTTGTTTTGGTTGATTTACTTTGAATTTTAATTAATTTGTTTTTTTTCTCTAAGTGGGCTTTATGGATTTAAATTCCATACTTCTCCATCTATGAACTTAATCAAAGTATATTGATGGATGTTGCTTGGATGCTTATTACAGGTGCTTGTGTCTGATTAAGAACAGGTTTCCTATAGAGGAAGAAACAGGGTGCTTTAATGAATGTACATTCCAGTGCTAGACCAAGGACATGGAATTTGTTATTCATGGCATTGTAAAGGAATTAGACGGTCTGTATGCCCGATTTAGGACACAGATTGTGCTTTCTCTATTTAAGTGGTATCAATCTAGATCAAGGTGAATCAACAGACAAAATAAGGGTTAGGATAATTAGGGGTGGATTCGAAAGTCCTAGTGCTCTCTCTCTGATTGAATTTTCTTCACTGTTCTTAATTGTTTTATTTTTTTTTAGAATTGTGCTTAGTAGTTCATACCATTATTTGTTGGGTTAGTTAAGGAGAGTCTTAGATTTGAGTTGTGACAACCAGTCCTCGTGGGATTCGACCTCGATCTTACCGAGTTTATTACTACATCACAACCCTATACTTGGGGAGTGAACACTTGGACCACCGCATATAACTCGATCTCATATGTATACCATTTCTTGCATGCCTTGCTAAGTTTCTCACTGTAGAAGGCTACCGGCCTACCTTCTTAAGACAAAACTCCCCCAATTCCGACATATGAAGCATCACATTCGATTTCAAACAGTTTGTCGAAGTTGGGAAGTACAAAAACCGAAGTCGTCGATAATCTGCGCTTGATTTCGACAAAGCTCCTGTCGACTTCGTCAGTCCATTGAAACTTCCCTTTCTTCATACAATTTGTGATTGGTGACACAATAGTACTGAAATTTTTCATGAACCAATGATAGAATGTCGCCAGTTCATGTAAACATCACACTTCGTGAATATTTATGGGAACCGGCGATTCTCTGATTGTCTTCACCTTTTCCTCATCCACCCGCACGCCCGTGGATGTTACAACAAATTAAATCCAGAAACAATAAGTTATCAGTCATGAAGTTGCACTTTTTTAAATTGAAATACAGTTTATTTTTAGTGAGCACTTGAAGGACCTTCTTGAGGTGTTTCATATAGGTGGTTTCATCTTGACTGTATATCAAAATATCATCGAAATAAACCATAACGAACCATCCAATTAAAGGTTTCAGAACTTAATTCATCAATCTCATAAATGTGCTAAGCGCATTTGAAAGACCGAAGGGCATGACCATCCATTCGTATAATCCTTCATTGGTCTTAAAGGCCATTTTTTACTCATCACCCGGTCGTATTCGAATCTGATGGTAGCTGCTTCTTAGGTCCAATTTAGAGAATATTTTTACACCCTCTAGCATGTCAAGCATATTGTCCAACCATGGTATAGGAAACCTGTATTTTATGGTGATTTTGTTGATGGCTCAGCTGTCGACACACATGCGCCAACTCTCATCTTTCTTTGGAGCTAATAGAGCTGGTATAGTGCATGGACTCATACTTTCTCGAATAAGACCCTTACAGATCAACTCCTCTACTTGTCCCTGCAGAATCTCGCACTCATTCGGACTCATTCGATAATGAGGACGATTAGGTAAACTGGACCTAGGGACAAAGTCGATATGGTGTTAGATATCCCGCATGGGCGTTAACCCATCGGGAAGGTCATCGGGCTAGATTTCTATGAATTCATGTAACAAAGGCCTTAGTCTTTTAGGGATGATGGTAGGCTCGAGTTCTTCCCCTTTTATAATTAATGCATAAGTCTGTCTTGTTTCTTTGGATTCTTCCATGAAGTCCCGTATGGTTAAGAGAAAACGACCCTCCACTTTAAAAGTTTCAGGTGATCCCTCTGGATCTATAGGGGCTAATATGGTCTTTTGGCCATCTTTGACGAAGATATATATGTTATCTTGCCTAGGGGTGCACATTTAACTGGTAGAACCGTGGAACCGGACCGGAACCGACCAAACGGTCCGGTTTAGTCCGGTTCTAGAGTGCACCGGTCCAGTTTCGGTTCCAAAAATCATAGAACCGGTTACATCAGTTCGGTTCTCGGCTTGGGGGTATGTAGAACCGAACCGAACCGTGAACCGATTCGTAGAACCAAACCGTGGATCCGATCCGTAGAACCGAACCGTGGAATCGAACGTGGAACTGAACTTGGAACCAAATCAAGAACCCTTTGTTGTTTCCATATTTGACTCATGATTTATGGTTTATAATGTATAATTTAATTATTTTCATAAATGTATTTTTGTACACCTTATACAATATCTAAACCATTCATCAAATGGACCACAACATGGATGGACATGGGCTTGCAATTGGGCTGGATTATAAAAAGCCTAGAACCGTGGAACCGATCCAGAACCGAACCGATTTTAACGGTTCGGTTCTGGTTCGGTTCTAGGGTGCCAACGGTCCGGTTCCGGTTCTAAATATCTTAAAACCGTTGGGAACGGTTTGGTTCCGGTTTCACCCCAGAACCAGACCAAACCGATCCATGTGCACCCCTAATCTCGCCCTTTATGAGTGGCGTCACGGTCATAAAGGGCCGACCATATAGTATGTGACATGCTTCTATGTCAAACACATCGCATATTACTTCATCCTTATAATGTTTACCAATTGAAAAGGATACGGTGCACTGTTCAGTTACCTTTATTTCACTGATGTTCTTGATTCAACCGATTGTATATGGAGAGGGATGACGCTCCGTTTTCAATTGTAACTTGTCCACCATGACCTTGGAGACGATATTCTCACTGCTCCCACTATCAATGATCACATCACAAACCTTTCGATTCACTATACACCTAGTGCGAAAGATGTTATGCCGCTGTGGATGCACTTCTTTTCTTGGCGCATATAATAGTCGCCTCACGATGAGCGACTCGCCGTGATCTTGTTGAACTCAACCTAAATCATTTGTCTCATCCTCGGTGGTATACTCATGTTCTTCAATATCTGGATCTTCATAAGCGTTATCAACATTACCATCATTGATGGCGAGGTTTGCCACTTTTCACTGGGGACAAGTATTTGATAGGTAACCCGGTTGGCCACAACGATAGCAGTTGTCAGGCCTTGGCAGAGCATAAGGGTTCGGGATTCTACTTGGACCAGCAGCAGTCGATACGCCCCTTTGGGTTCTAGCTTTTCCGCTTCCCTGATCTCGGTTCTCAGACGTAGGAGGTTGAGTGTGTGCTCCTACGGGCTCCTTCCCCTTGGACTGTGTAGGTCTACAGTTCCCTAGGGCGAACCTGCCACAGGGATCCTTGTAGTAGGATAGGTCCGTGTGTTAAGACATTCAAGTTGCACTTTTACTCGAGTAGCCAACTTGATCGCATCACTCATCGTCCAGACGGACTGCATCTGGACCCGATCCTAGATAGTCATACGCAATCCACCATTGAATCGAGTGACTTGCTGCGATTCAGTCTTAACTAAGTCATTACGCGCCGCCAGGCGGTAAAATTCTTCTACATATTCTCTCACCGACTGACTACCCTGTCGACAATTTGGGATTGTTGGAATAATACCTGATCGTAATCGCTAGGGAGAAATCGGGCACATAGTAGCTGCTTCATCCGCTGCCAGGTGCGGATTAGTGCTTTCATCTGCTTGGTTCGCGTGAGTTGCAGTTGTTCACACTAAGCTGAAGCTCTTCCCTTCAACTTGTAGGCCATAAGCTTAACCTTCTTTGCTTCAGGGATGTCCATATAGTCGAAAAATTGCTCAACTTCATAAAGCCAGTCAAGGAAATCCTCAATGCGTAGTTGGCCGTTGAAGTTAGGAATATCAATCCGCATCTTGAATTCTTGATCCGTTCGATTTACTCGATCGCCACCATGTCTGGGGTGTTGGAAGATTATGTCGTCGATTTCCTCCTCACTGGAGCCCCCTTCCTCAGGAATGACACTTGGTTGCACTGCCGGTACTATTCTGCGATCAAGGCGATTATGAGTTTCAGCAATTGGCGATGGAGGATTACCACCAAGAACACAAAGTTGCCTTAGGTTTTTGGCCAAGAGATCCGCTATGCGGTCGATGGAATCCTGCAACCCTTGCATGGCTTGCCGATTCTCTCGTTGCACTACTTCAAAAGCTGCAGCCGTTAAAAATAAATCCCCTGGAGCACTGCCCATGGGATTGTTGCCCAACCCGTCGTTAGAAGTCATCGATCCGAGGAATAACCTCGCTTTGATACCAAACTAACGCAGGGGAGGACATGAGGTCGAGTACCATCTTCCTCAAGAGGATAACTATTCCAAATCCACGAAACTTCTCTGGACTCCTCACAAAGACTTCTCGAATCCACGAGAAAAGAAAGCAGAAAATAGAAATAATTTCTAATAAATTTGAAATTGATTAATGAATTGTTAAAAATGAGTTCACAACCCTTTAAATAGGGGTACTAAGCAATGGAAAAGAAATCAGAATCAAACTACAACTAAAACTCCTAGAAATTGTGACTTACTATAAATAGTAAACTTACTATTTATAGACGGTCGTGATGTCTACTAGTGCGCAAGGTTTTCGGCAAAAAATAGTAAGTGTCCTATTTGCTTCACCAAACTGTTGTCCTAATTATTCTAAGCTCTTTTCACGTTGGGCGCAACTCCTAAAGCTCGACGGATGAAGAGTTATAATCAAACTAAAACTTACTATTTATAGTAATAACAAAATTAAAATAGGGAAACGACCGTCGATCTAGGGGTTTTTCACAATTCTTGGCTGCGTAACCCGGCATAGCGGGGTTGATTGGCTAAAGTAGCTCGTTCTATCCCAAAATCATATATTTTACGTCAGGTAACTCATTCCGGATTGCGAGATACGCCCGATCTAAGGTTCAACGGTCCGAATCACTTCTGCCGTCGACCGGGCCTTTTCTGTTCCATCTTGGCCATGAAACTGTCCGCGAACCGCTCTACATCAAGGTGTGCACTAATTCTTGAAGTCAAATTAGAGCCATTTTCATACAAAAGTCATTAAAGTCGACACATACATTGCGTAAAAAAATTATCACAAATAGCTTGTCCTGATATTTATATAAAATCCACCTCGATCATTGGGTGTGTCACTATAAGTTAGCTTTAGGGCCCAAAAAATCAGCTCAATCAGTGATTAGGTAGACCATTGGATTGAAAACATTATAAGAGTCATCCCTCTCTCAACTTTTTCCCTTCATATGGGTCCTTGCTCTTACTCCAATGGTAGACTCTTAGGAGTTTCGACACCTGGTCAAGGGTTCGAGCACCCATAGGTGGTGAAATCTCACTATGGAGGCAGTGTATGTGCGTGTTAAAAAATAATAAAATAAAAAAATAAAAACTTTTTCCCTTCATTTGGCCCACGTAAATTAGATTTTGAATCCTACCACTGACATGGGGTGGTGCACTTGGTGGAGTGGATTTCACTTAACCATCATGATGGGAGCCACCAATTATATTGAAGTCAAATTTACACCATTTTCATGAAGAAGTCATTGACATAAACCTATCCATGCCAAAAAAAAAAAAAAATCTCACAAATTGCTCACTATGATGTTTATGTAAAATCCCTCCCAATTACCCAGTGTGTTATCCCATTTTAGTCGTAGCATCTAAAAAATTAGTCGAATCCGTAATTCAGGTGTGTCATATGAAGGAGAACAATAATGCTCACCCTTCAAATTGCTTCCTTTGTGTGGCTACCTAAATTAAGGATGGGCATGTTTTTTGTCCCAATGCCTAACTTTTATCTTTGCATTTAACGAGTGGAGACGATTTCATATAATTATCACAGTGGGCCCTAAAAAATATCAGGTTTAGGCATCCCTCTCCTGGATTATTCCCTTGGTATATATGACCCTTAATCATAAACAAAGTTGATTTCAGACTAAAATACGTGATGCACCTGATTATCAGAGTAGATTTCATTTAAACAACATGGTGGGCCCACCAATTACTAAAGTCAAATTTACTTTTATTTTCATAGTAATGTAATGGGTAGTGATAGAGCTTAAAATCACTCATCACCATAGGAAGTTCTAAACGTGTGAATAGGTGACAAATAATTTTTTCTTTACCATCAATTATCAGTGTTTCTATGCTGCCAAATAACCCCTAATATAACTCTACAAGCGAATATTGTTATTAATCTTATAGGGTGTAAATATGAATTATAATTTTTAAAATATATATTTGGTTGAACTTGGACGCCTAAATCATTACATTCAAATGCATTTAATTTCCATAACAAGAGAAACATTTGAAGACAAAAACAAAAGTCTTTATGATAAGAAGGGAAAAAAAAATATTTCTGGCTGAAAACTTTTAGGGCCTGTTTGGCCAGGCAGATCCCACGGTATTAGGAGGGATGGGATCAGCAATATCCTGGGATAGGCATGACGAGCCAAACAGATCCGGTGAACATGTCCCAGGATATGAGCAATCCCATGGATCTTAAGACAATCCACTGACATCACCATCATTACCTTAAAATTGATCCTATCCCTTAGTTGGATGGATTGGAAGGTTCGGGAATATGCAAGGATATGCAAGGCATGCCTATAAAACAGATCTTGATGAACATGTCATTACCTTAAAAGGCTATAAGCAATCCCATGGATCTTAAGACAATCCACTGACACCATTATCATTACCTTAAAATGGAGGGCTTGTTTGGCCGGGCAGATCCCATGGTATTAGGTGGGATGAGATCAATTTTAAGGTAATGATAATGGTGTCAGTGGATTCTCTTAAGATCCATGGTATTGCTTATATCCCGGGATAAGTTCACTGGGTCTGTTTGGCACGCCGTGCATATCCCGAGATTTTACCTTCCAATCCATCCAACCAAGGGATAGGATCAATTTTAAGGTAATGATGGTGATGTCAGTGGATTGTCTTAAGATCCCTGGAATTGCTCATATCCCAGGACAAGTTCACCGGATCTGTTTGGCTCGTCATGCCAATCCCAGGATATTGCCGATCCCATCCCTCCTAATACTGTGGGATCTGCCTGGCCAAACATGCCCTTAAAGCTTAGAATATTAAGTCTTGAGCCTTACATGGGTCATGACCGGAAAATCTAGTTGCCCATCAATTGTTGCATTTTCCATAAAAGGGTGAAATAAATAGTTTGAGACATGTGGATTATGAAGAGAGAGAGAGAGAGAGAGAGAGAGAGAGAGAGAAAGAGAGAGAGATGGTAGATCTGATAGCAGGTGGAGAAATAAAGGGCAGATGGAAGATTTTCTATCTGAAACATCAACAACATGAAATAAAGCAGACCTGCAGGAGGTCTTTTAACTAGAAATAGTTCTTCTCATGTGATGACAGTCATCGTTGAAGCGACAGCTCTGTTTGGAATAGACAAAACTCATTAGGGGTCGTTTGGCACCTTGGATTGGAGGGGATTGGAGGGGTTTTCAAATCCCCTTAGTTGTTTGGCAGTATAAAGCAACTGGGGATTGCCAATCCAGGGGGTTCCCAATCCCCTATTTGAGGGGGTTTGTAATCCACGGTGAGAGTTTAGATTACACCTAAAATCATTTCGATAGTTGCAGGTATAAAGGTATGTCACTGTACACTATCATTCTACTGGGCACATGGCCCACTAACAATGATCAGCACCATCCAAACATTGTTCATGTAGATCAGCTCCGTCCAAATATTGTCCAGCACCGTCCAAACACTGTCCATATTAATCAACAATTAAAAATCATTGATTAGTCACTCAGACATGATCTTCTGCTTGCGGTCCATCTAAGACTTGGAATTTCATCATTTTTAGGCAAAGCATATATTTTAGCGGGCTTATCACAACCATAGTATCAAAAATTATATATCTCACTAATTAGGGATATTAAAGTTAATTTAGTAATTAAATTCAAAACCCTGTAAATATACCATGGATAGGTATTTTTGAATTAAGGGAAAATGACCACTGTAGACAAAACCTTTTACCCAGCGGTTTCTATGAAAGAATACAAACTTTAGTTACCAATCTAGACTATCACGTGCGGACAGCGACGTTGAGGACGAAACTACCCCTCCTTTCACGGAAACGGATTGGGTACTCCCCCTGCCACCAGCCAATGGCGGATGGTCGGTGGTCTGTGGGCCCAACCATGATGTATGCTATTCATCCATGCCGTCCATATATTTTTCCATATCATTTTATGGTATACGACCAAAAATGAGGTATATGCAAATCTCAAGTGTACCACATTACAGAAGCTTGTGTTGAATGGCGTCGACCATTAAAAACTTTTGGGCCCTTTGTGATGTTCGTGAGAAATCCTCCCCGTCTAAGTTCATTCATAGGTCACAAAGACCTGGATGAAGAAGAAAAACAAATTTCATAATGATCCAAAACTTCTATAACCCCTAAAAGGGTTTCAATGGTAGATGTTCGATTCCCCATTGCCTTTTAGAGTGTGGTCTACTTGATAGTTAGATCTATCTTATTTTTAGTCTCAAGCCTGAATATGAGCTTGGACGGTTTGGATATAACACATACCTCATAATAGGACCAACAAAAAGCGGTGGGATTACAATGACGAAAAAAAAAAAAAAAAAAAAAACCGTCGATATATAAATGACCAGTCGATATATCGAAAATGGTCAGAAGCTTGTCGATGAGTTTTCCTCAAAAATCTTACAATTTTCGATATATCGATTGTCTGTCGATATATCGAAAAAAAAGTGTTTTACCTTTAGCTACGGATTATAACCGTAGCCATACTGTAGTCTGTGCCAGTCTATGAATTTTTTATTTTTTATTTTTTACATGGAGAAATTTATTCTACCTACAATTTTCTTTAATACATATTTATATAAATAGGTATATATAAGCATATAAAAAAATTTTCCCTCTTTTTTTTTCATTTATTTCTTTAATCATTTAACAAGAATATCTTCTAAACCAAAATTAGTTACTTGATGTACCACATATGATTTTGGGGTAAGAGAAGCTACTTTAGCCAACCAACCTAGTTATTTTCCAAGATTCCATCAGGTCGATGGTTGAAAATACATTTCATTCACTTCGCTGTCAATTTCAGTCACTTCGCGGTCAAACTAGAAATTGAGCGGGACAAATATGAAATTGAGTAGGAAAATTGAAAATTGAGTGAGGCAAGGTAGGAATTAAGCGAGGGAACCTAGAAATTGAGAGAGGCAAGGTAGGAGTTCAGCAAGGGAATCTAGAAATTAAACGAGGTAACCTAGAAATTGAGCGAGGCAACGTAGAAAATGAGCGAGGGAACCTACGATTTGAGCTAGGCAACCTATGAATTGAGCGAGGGAAGCTAGAAATTGAGCGAGGCAACGTAGGGATTAATGAGGAAGCTAGAAATTGAGCAAAAGCAGCGAGTGTCGAGGCAACATAGGAATTGAGCGAAGTAGAAATTGAAGAAAGCTAGAAATTGAGCAAGGCAACGTAGGAATTAAGCGAGGAAGCTAGAAATTGAGCGAGGCAAGCGTAGGAATGAGCGAGGAAGTAGAAATTGAAGCGAGGCAACGTAGGAATTAATCGAGGCAACATAGGAATTGAGCGAGGGAAGCTACAAAGTGGCGAGGCAAGCGTAGGAAGGAAATAGTGGAATTGAGCGGAAAAGTAGAAATTGAGCGAGGCAACGTAGGAATTGAGCGAGGAAGCTAGAAATTGAGCGAGGCAACGTAGGAATTGAGCGAGAAACAAAGGTGAGCGAGGAAGCTAGAAATTGGCGAGGCAACGTAGGAATTGAGCGAGGAAGCTAGAAATTGAGCGAGGCGATGTAGGAATTGAGCGAAGGAAGCTAGAAATTGAGCGAGCGTAGAAATTGAAGTGAGCAAGGCAACGTAGGAATTGAGCGAGGAAGCTAGAAGGTGAGCGAGGCAACGTAGGAATTGAGCGAGGAAGCTAGAAATTGAGCGAGGCAACATAGGAATTGAGCGAAGGAAGCTAGAAATTGGCGAGGCCGAGAAATTCTAGAAGAGGTAGGAATTGAGCGAGGCAGCGTAGAAATTGAGCGAAAAGCGTAGGCAGGAATTGGCGAGGAAGTAGAAATTGAACGAGGAAGCAGTAGCAAAGTAGAAATTGAGCGAGGCAACGTAGGAATTGAGCGAGGAAGTAGAAATTAAGAATTGAGGCAACGTAGGAATTGAGCGAGGAAGCTAGAAATTGAGAGAGGCAACGTAGGAATTGAGCGAGGAAGCTAGAAATTGAGCGAGGCAACGTAGGAGCGAGGAAAGCCTAGAATTGAGCGAGGAAGCTAGAAATTGAGCGAGGCAACGTAGGAATTGAGCGAGGAAGCTAGAAATTGAGCGAGGCAAGCGTAGGAATTGAGCGAGGAAAGCTAGAAATTGAGCGAGGCAGCGTAGGAATTGAGCGAGGAAGCTAGAAATGAGCGAAAGTGAAAGTTAGAAATTGAAATTGAGCGAGGCAACGTAGGAATTGAGCGAGGAAGCTAGAAATTGAGGCGAGGCAACGTAGGAATTGAGCGAGGAAGAAGGTAGAAATCGAGCGAGGCAGCCAAGGAAGTGAGCGAGGCAACGTAGGAATTGAGCGAGGAAACTAGAAATTGAGCGGTAAAGCTAGAAATTGAGCGAGGCAACGTAGAAAATTGAGCGAGGAAGCTAAAAATTGAGCGAGGCAACGTACGAATTGAGCGAGGAAGCTAGAAAGTGAGCGAGGCAACGTCACAGGAATTGAGCGAGGAAGCTAGAAATTGAACGAGGCAAGCGCGTAGGAATTAAGAGAGGAAAAAATTGAGCGAGGCAGCGTAGGAATTGAGCGAGGAAGCTCAGAAATTGAGGAAGGAAGCTAGAAATTAAACGAGGCAACGTAGGAATTGAGCGAGGAAGCTAGAAATTGAGCGAGGAAACTAGAAATTCGAGAGTGAGAACGTAGGAATTGAGGAGCGAGGCGGCTAGAAATTGAAGCGAGGCAATGTAGGAATTGAGCGAGGAAGCTAGGTGAGCGAGGCGAAGCGTAGGAATTGAGCGAGGAAGCTAGAAATTGAGCGAGGAAGCTAGAAATTGAGCGAGACAATGTAGGAATTGAGCGAGGAATTTAGAAATTGAGCGAGGAAGAATTGGTGAATTTGAGAGCGAGGCATAGGAATTGAGCGAGAGAAATTGCTGAAAGGTGGCGAGGCAACGTAGGAATTGAGCGAGAGCTAGAATTGAGCGAGGAAGCTAGAAATTGAGCGAGGCAACATAGGTTCCTCGCTCAATTCTACGTTCCTCGCTCAAATCTGAGGTTACCTCGCTCAATTTCTAAGCTTCCTCTCTCTGTTGTAGCTTCCTCAAAGCTCAAATCTATGTTGCCTCATTTGAATTTCTAAGTTCCTCGTCGTCAATTCTATCTTCCCTAAGCTAAATTTCTAACTTGAGGCCCTAAAGCTCGATTCTAGGTTGCCTAGCGCTCAAATTCTCGGTTCGAAGCTTACCTGATTTTTACCTTGCCTCACTCATTTCAGGTTCTCTCACTCAATTTCTAGCTTCCTAAGCTCAATTCTAGGTTGTCTCATTGAATTTCTAGGTTCCTCTAAAATTTCTGGCTTCCTCGCTTAATTCTAGGATTCTTGGTGAATTTCTACGTTGCCTGTGAAGCTCATTTTCTAGGTTGCCTCGCTCATTTCCTACGTTGCCTCGCTCAATTTCTAGCTTCCCTCGCTCATTTCTACAAACGGCTCAATTTCTGGCTTATTTCGCTCGATTCTCGATTTTGCTCAGCTCGATTTCTAAGCTTCTAAAATTGGTTCATTCGTTGCGAACGCTCTGATTCTCATTCTCAATTTCTGGCTCAATTCCTCAGTTGCTGCGCTAGAAATCGAGTTTCAAATGTGGCCTCGCTTCGATTCTACGTTGCCTAGCTCAACTGGCGAAACTACCGGCGAGGCAAACCAATTCAGTCTACATTGTCTCGCTCGATTTCTAGCTTCCTCACTAAAATTTCTAATTTCTCTCACTCAGTTCTAGCTTCCCTCGCTCAATTTCTAGCTTCCCTCGATCAATTCTACGTTGCCTCGTTCGATTTCTGGCTTCCTCAAACTCGATTCCTCGTTGCCTCGCTCAATTTCTAGCTTCCTCGCTCGATTCCTACGTTGCCTCGTTCGATTTCTGGCTTCCTCGCTCGATTTCTGGCTTCCTCGCTCTCGATTCCTCGTTGCCTCGCTCGATTTCTAGCTTCCTCGCTCGATTCCTACGTTGCCTCGCTCGATTTCTGGCTTCCTCGCTCAATTTCCTACGCGTTGTGGATTCGATTTCTGGCTTCCTCGCTCGATTTCTGGCTTCCTCGCTCCTTCGATTCCTACGTTGCCTCGCTCAATTTCTAGCTTCCTCGCTCGATTCCCACGTTGCCTCGCTCGATTTCTAGCTTCCTCGCTCGATTCCTCGTTGCTTCGCTCAATTTCTGGCTTCCTCGCTCGATTCCTACGTTGCGTCGTTCAATTTCTAGCTTCCTCGCTCATTTCGATTTACCTAGCTTCCCTCGCTCAATTCTACATTGCCTCGCTCGATTTCGATTTAGCTTCCTCGCTCGATTTCTGGCTTCCTCGCTCAATTCTACGTTGCCTCGCATTTTCAATTTCTGGCTTCCTCGCTCGATTCCCACGTTGCCTCGCTCGATTTCTAGCTTCCTCGCTCGATTCCTCGTTGCCTCGCTCAATTTCTAGCTTCCTCGCTCGATTCCCCGCGTTACCTCGCTCGATTTCTAGCTTCCCTCGCTCGATTTCTCAGCTTCCTCGCTCGATTCCTACGTTGCCTCGCTCGATTTCTAGCTTTCCTCGCTCAATTTCTAGCTTCCTCGCTCGATTCCTACGTTGCCTCGCTCAATTTCTAGCTTCCTCGCATTTGAATCCCTACGTTGCCTCGCTCGATTTCTAGCTTCCTCGCTCGATTCTGGGTTGCCTAGCTTTCAAATCGTAGGTTCCCTGCTCATTTTCTACGTTGCCTCGCTCGATTTCTAGCTTACCTTACTTAATTTCTAGATTCCTCATTGAACTCCTACCTTGCCTCTCTCGATTTCTAGGTTCCCTCGCTCAATTCTACCTTGCCTCACTCGATTTTCAATTTTCCTACTCAATTTCATATTTGTCCGTTCAATTTCTAGTTTGACCGCATGAAGTGGTGAAATTAAAAAGTGAATGAAATGTATTTTCAACCATCGACCTAATGGAATCTTGTAAAATAACTAGGTTGGTTGGCTAAAGTAGCTTCTCTTACCCAAAAATCATATGTGGTACATCAAGTAACTAATTTTGGTTTAGAAGATATTCTTGTTAAATGATTAAAGAAATAAATGAAAAAAAAGAGGGAAAAATTTTTTATATGCTTATATATACCTATTTATATAAATATGTATTAAAGAAATTGTAGGTAGAATAAATTTCTCCATGTAAAAAATAAAATTAAAATTAAAAAAAAATAAAAAATTTATATAGATTTGAGCACTGATTATAGCTTACGGTTATAATCAGTAGCTAAAGGTAAAACACCTTTTCGATATATCGACGGACAATCTATATATCGAAAATTGTAAGATTTTTGAGGAAAACTCTTTGGACGATTCGGACCATTTTCGATATATCGATTGTTGTCGATATATACGGTTTTGATTTTTTTTTTTTGTTGTAATCTCATCGCTTTTTGTGGGTCCTATTATGAGGTATGTGTTATATCCAAACCGTCCATCTATTTGTGAGCTCATATTCAGGAGCTTGAGACTAAAAATAAGATAGATCTAACTATCAAGTAGACCACCACTTGTAAAAGGCAATGGGGAATTGAACGTCTACCATTGAAACCCTTTTAGGGGTTATAGAAGTTTTGGATCATTATGAAATTTGTTTTTCTTCTTCATCCAGGTCTTTGTGACCTATGAATGAACTTAGATGGGGAGGATTTCTCACGAACATCACAGTGGGCCCCCAAAAAGTTTTTAATGGTCGACGCTCATTCAACACTGTTTCCTGTAATGTGGTACACTTGAGATTTGCATATACCTCATTTTTTGTCGTATACCATAAAATGATATGGAAAAATATATGAACGGCATGGATGAATAGCATACATCATGGTGGAGCCCACAGACCACCGACCATCCGCCATTGGCTGGTGGCAGGGGGAGTACCCAATCCGTTTCCGTGAAAGGAGGGGTAGTTTCGTCCTCAATGTCACTGTCCGCGCGTGATAGTCTAAATTGGTAACTAAAGTTTGTATTCTTTCATAGAAACCGCTGGGTAAAAGGTTTTGCCTACAGTGGTCATTTTCTGTTGAATTAAAGTTGATTCATACTCCAGGGTGCCAAACACACCGAGAGGATTGCTAATCCAGGGGGTTGCGAATCCAATCCAGGGGGTCCCAAATCCACGCTCCCAAACAGGCCCTTAGAGTCATCTCGTTAGCTTGATTGACTTGACGCGACTCACCGTAACTCGGTCCTTGATGAATGAATAAGAATAAAAACAGGTGGTGAGTTTTTCAATCTCACAGACTTCCAAACACTGATAACAGGTCTCGAGTCCAATTAGTTGGATAACAGGTTATGGCCCACTCATCAGATAAGTTCCAATATATTGGTGTATGATATATCTAACCCGTCCAATAGATTGGACCTCCAATGAAAATCAAATTCTGTAAAAATCAGCTATATCCACTCATCAAGTGGAACACATTAAAATGTTTATATTTATCAATGGTTAGAAATTATTTTCTATGGTACGACCCACTTGATGAGTAGATAGGGCTGATATTTACACCAGATGATTTTCTTGGTAGAGAAAACCTATTGGAAGGACTGGATGTGAAAAATATTTAATAGATCAGAAATTATCTGCTAGGTGGACTGGAACTTGAGGTCCAATTAATTGGACTTGAGATCCCCTTCTTTTTAAAAAATGATGATTTTTAAATATACATTTCTAGTATTGGGAAATGACCACATCCAACCAGATGGGCATTTATTATCCAACTAGTTGGACAGTTAAGTTACGATACTTCCAATGGATAACTACTACTATATCACGTAAATACCACATCTAAACCGTCCAATAAGTTAGCCACATGATGAGGACTACCTTGTGTTAAACATCAACCCATCCACTCATCCAGAGAACTAATTTTAATTTTATTATTTATCAGTGGCTCACTACAACAATTCAGTCTTTTCGCGACAAGTCAACTCGTCGCTAAAAACTCCAAACTCGTTGCTAAAAACTTTTAGCGACGAGTGTGCTCGTCGCCACGTTTGATGCAGATACGCCGTCACTAATTCTATTTAGCAACGGAAACGGCAACTCGTCGCCAATAACTCAACTATTTGCGACGACTTAATAACTTGTCGCAAAATATAGTTAATTAGCGACGAATTGACATGTCGCCATTGCATATCGTAAAATGTCGCTAAATATGAGACTCGTCGCAAATAAATACGTGTTGCGACGAGTCCTCGTCGTCGCTAATAAACTCAAATTTGTCACAAAAAGTTTTTTGCGGCGAGTGTTGCTCGTCGCCACGTTTCATGCAGATACGGCGTCACTAATTCTATTGAGCGACGAAAACGGCAACTCGTCGCTAAAAACTCAACTATTTGCGACGACCTAATAACTTGTCTCAAAATATAGTTAATTAGCAACGAGGTGACACGTCGCCATTGCATATCATAAAACGTCGCTAAATATAAGACTCGTCGCGAATAAAGACATTTTGCGACGAGTTGACACGTCACTATTGCATTTTATAAAACGTCGCTAAATGTGAGACTCATCGCAAATAAAGATGTTTTGCAATGAGAACTCATCGTCGCTAATAAACCCAAATTTATCACAAAGTTTTTTGCGGCGAGTGTGGCTTGTCGCCAATTTTGTTGAAATAATAATTATTTGCGACGACTTAATAAGTCGTCGCTAAATATAACTTTTATTTGCGACGATTTTACACATCGCCATTACATATCGTAAAACGTTGCTAAATATGAAAGTCCTTACGAATAAAGACTTTTTGCGACAAGTCTTTATCGTCACTAATAACCTCACACTTGTCGCAAAAGCTTTTTTGCTGTGAGTGTTGCTTGTCACCAATTTTCTTGCAAATACTAATTATTTGCAACGACCTAATAAATTGTCACTAAATATAACTTTACTACCAAAAAACTGAGCAAAGGCTACGGATTTAATCCGTAGCCATAGACATATGCCTATGGTTTTTATCCGTTGCAATAGATAACAATAGCTACAAAGTAAGCTACGGTCAATATCCGTAGCTATTGCCTACATTTTAAAAAAATTATAATCATTCATTTATTCATTCAATTACCACCTGCATAATCATTAATTCATTCAATTACAATCATTCATTCAATAATGAATCAAATACAATCCTTCATTCAATCAATTACAATTACAATAATGCTAAAAATACAAATCTTGGTAAATCTGTGCACTCGCAAATGGCCAAGTGCATCCTTCATACACCATAGATAGAAAATGGATGCGAGTAGTCCACCTGCACATCCGATAACTATATCGATAACTTCTCCTGTGAAGAATTAAAATGCAGAAAATTTGTAAATTGCAGGGAAATTCCTTCCTTTCAAAAATTTTGAAACCTATTATCACTCCAATATTATTTACTTTTTTCAATCCAATTCAATATATCAATTCAAATGCATAAATTTCCCAAGAAAGGAAAAACATAAAGTTGAAAACTCAGAAAGAAATTCCACTGCTGTTCGTGTCTTACCTTTCATCTCCCCAAATCACATTCACATGCAAGATCGGAACAATGAGGGCAGCGCCTAGAATCCTAGCAATGACAACAGCATCACAAAAGTATTAAGTTAAGGGCCCACAATAGATTTAAGACATTTTTTTGCATGTTCCTTCTATTTTAAATAACTATTTGTGAGTTGGAAAGTTTACATTAGAGAACCATTCCTTTAAATTCATAGCATGGCAATTCCGAGTGACTTCTAGACAGGGCAGCTGCTAGCTCAAGGAATAAGGACAAATCTACTCTCTTGGCTACAACACCATCTGTTGCATGTCACATTTTTGGAAAGATGCTAGTCTCATGTTTGATCCGGTAGTAATGATCCTGAAGCATGAGCAAAAAAACATGAACAGCTGTAGGCAACAATTTTAAAGGACAAAATCACAAAATTGATGTCCTCTAAAGAGCAATGATTTCAGTGAAATAATAAGTTAGAGATGAACTGTAGAGGAATGAATATATTACAAAGCTCAGCAATCTGTTCTGGACAGAGTAATCACTGATTGGTCAGCAATTAGATGAAGGAAATCGCTGACATTTAGAGAGCAATTGAATGAATGGGATTGCGGATAGTAAATTGGGAAGATTGAATACCTGTCCAAATGCAAATATGGAACTATTAAACCCAGCTAAACAGATAGTAAAGAACTGAATTTTTAAGGAAATCTTTAAAATCACAAATGAAACATGTGATAATAGTCTCAAATTGAACCCACAACCTCAAGGTAGCAGCAAGGCTCCATGCAATTGAGCTGTAAAATATATGATTCTTACAAAATTTACAAAAAGAAGAATATTCAAAAAGCAATACTCCATAACAATGAGAAAGTGACAATAAAAACAAGGAAAAGGCAAGCAGAACTCCCATAATGATACTTTCTTTACCTTGAAAATCTGAGAAGGATAATATACAAGTCTATAAGATTATTCTCCTCCCGATATATACTAGCCTGAACAAAGAAAACAAGCATTGCACATGAATGAATTTGTCTCATGCCTTGAACTCATTTAACCTAGAGAGCATCCAAGAACCAAGGCCCACAAGTCATGTTGCTTTGACATGCATCAGGATTCATAATTACATATCAAGTTCAATATTGTGCTAAAAGTGAAATCGATCAATTTCTAGACAAAACTAACAGAAAAAAAGAAAAAGAAAAAAGATTACTCGATCTTTCTTTAATAAATGGGAGATTTAATATTGTTGCAGCATTTTCTTAATGATCTGTTTGCATGACTAGCACATCATCAGTAGGGCTCGGATCAATAGCCTAGCTCACCAAACCATGGATCTGTTCTTGCATCTTTTTCTTAACTGATGGTTTGCAAACAGACGATTAAGAAAAGGTTGAAACAACAATCGAAATTTGATGGAAAAAAAAAGACAATGATTGGACCTATTTACAATAGTCACTTGTCCATCAGTTGGGTCAGCTTAGCATCAAATTCCTTCTCCAGCTCCACTTCTTCCAAATACCTCCACTTCAGCTCAGTCTTCTTATCTTCATGCAGTCGTATCAGCTTCTCTCTCTCTCTCTCTCTCTCTCTCTCTCTCTCTCTCTCTCTCTCTCTCTCTCTCTCTCTCTCTGCTTCAAACTCTTTAATCTGATTTGACTGGCTATCAATGAATCGAGCAATCTCTTCAAGCCTACTTTAAGGACTATTTGGATTTGCGGATTTTATTTTATTTTTTTGAAGAAAATGGAGTTTTTTCAGAAACTCCATATCTAGAAAACAGTAAGAAATGAAAATCTGTTTCCCATGATTCTCTTTCAGCAGCTTGGATCTCACACATGGGGTACCATGTTGGGACGTTAGCACACAGGTTGGCATGTAGATGTGCTCCAATGTATACACATGGGGCTTAGCAGAGCGCCTGTAATTAGGTTAAGACTCCTGTGACAGTTCACTGCCATTTTAAATTTGGCAGTTGAAGACTCTTCAACCACAAACATAGCATGTACAACAATACAAACAAGCCGAATTGCTGAACCAACTGTTAATGGATCAAAACCAAAGGTTACATTGAGAAAATGATAGTAATGTCTGATTTTGCACATCGAATTTGGACCAGCGACTCTTTTTCTTTTAACTATCCATTTGATAGCCATCAATTAGACAGGATTTTTTTTTTTATCTATGTGATTTTTTAGTATAGGTGGTGTTGTTAGAGATGAGCATGGATCTATCAAGCTCCCATTCAAGGCCAGATGGATTTGGTAATTCAAATAGTGATGAGTTGTCGGCTATTAAAAGGGTGGTGAAAATCCTTGCCAATTGGGTGGGGGCCCCTAATGGTTGAAGGAGATTCCTCCTCAGCAATCTCTTGGGCAGCTAGAAAATATTTCCTGTTTCAGAACTCTAGTTTTATTCTTAATTATTTAGGCTTGCATTCCAATTCCTAGGAAATTTCTTAGCAATTGTCCCTAAAAAGGCCAACTGTATGGCTGATGCATTAGCCAAGGAGTTCCATGCATAGTTTATAAACTTGAAACTTGACTTGAATTGATATCCAGCTAGGTCGGGTTGACTCAAAGACTCAACTCGACTCAATATTTAAATATTAAACCACAATTAATATTTCATTAATATTAAATACTTAGAACAGTAGGACATAAATAGGCAAATAAAAGCACAAAACTGTTGTGTGGCACTGCTACGCGGACATTGTGAGGTTGTTTGTTTGAGGTGTGGAGTTCGAATCCTACTTGATGTGTATCTTTTTATTAAAAAATGACTTACATGACCAAGTGACTCAGTTTGAGTAGTGTTGAGTCAAACAAATAGGCCAGCCAACACGATGAATCAGCCCGAGTCTGTACCAAGTCGTGGTGACTAAGCTCAATTTCTGGCCCAAGTCTATATCCGTTTTCCTTTCTTAAAAAAAAATAAATCCTTGTTATCGACTAAAAAGAAGTCGCACCGATGCAGATAAGCCAAGGCAATGTTCCCCTCAAAACCAATAAAGAATGTACAACTATGAAGAGATATACAACAGATTCATGGAAATTAAAAACATGCATGCTCGCTTTAGTTAAATTCAAGACTGATTAATTACAGAGGTTACTCATAAGATTAAACTGTTTCTTTGGGTCCCGACAAATGCAGAAGACAGAACCATGGAGAATGAGAGAACATTCCTTCCTCACAATATCTCAAGAGTCTCCATGCTGGAACTTTCAGTCCATTCCATCACTCCCTTCTCCCTCATTTCACTATAAAGAAGCTCTGCCTCTTCCAATCTACCTTCATTTCTGAGGCCCTTGAGCAATTCATTGCAAATGAAGGCATTGGGAAAGAAACCCTTGTCAACCATTTCCCTATAATGATCATAAGCTCCATTGAAATTGTCCAACTTGCAATGCCCGTCAATCAACACCATATAGGTAACCGCACTAGGAACCAATCCCTTCACCTTCGTATCTCTTGTAGAAACAGATATGGCGACCATAATGAAGAACATTACTTTGGCAAAGATTAACAGAAAAGTAAAGCCTAAAGGATAAGCATCTCATCCCCACTGCCAAAAAACTGGCATCCCAATATGGGCCTAACCATCGTGTGTGTTAACTCTAAGTAGCATCCTTTTTAATTGACAGCCCTAGGAAATATTCTTTCAATATTTAGGCAGAAGGTTTTCAAACAATCCACTAGCAAAAAACAGACATTGAATCTTGCATCTGACCTCTTGAGTTGGCAGAACTATCTGCCCATGTCCTTGTAATAGTTGTAACCTGGAGTCTCATTTGGCCTTTAGGATTCTAATAACTGCAATAAATAGCAGCAAGTTCTAATTAAATAAGAAAAAAAAATTGAAGGAAAGATGAGAAACAACCTCTAGAAAAAGAAAAGGAAAAACAGTACAAATAAAAGAAAGTTGCAGATGAAAGCAATACCATACTTTGGCTGCGTCGCCAAAAAGCATTTGCAATATTGGGTATACTTTGGCTGCGTTGCCAAAAAAGCATTTGCAATATTGGGTTCACTATGTGACCAACTCCAACCAAAAACAGAAAACGAAGGGATAAGTCTCACTTCAAAAAAGAGGTGAGGACACCCCGTGTCTTCAAAAAAAAAAAAAAAAAAAAAAGAAAAAGAAAAAAAGAAAACAAAGGTAACCAAAATGTGACTTGCCGTTACTAGCCAATTCTCACTTCAAATATCAAAGACAAAACCACAAAGTTTTCATTAAAATGAAGCAGCAGCAGCACTCTTCCTTGGAGCTGCTTAGGTACCTGAAAATGGAAAGTAAAGGAAACACATGTTCAAGAGAATTCGAGAGAAGAACACGAAAGATGAAATAGCTTAAATCCAAATCAATGACAACAAACCATTCTCAATGACTTTGCCTTTAGTTGTTTTTTTTTTCTTTTTCAGCCTCTTTGGGGCGTTTGGATCAGAAGTTACTTAAGTTGCTTATTCCTTAAGTAGTTTATCTTGGTTTCTACTTATTAAAATGAAGTGATTAAGTAACTTTAAATAAAAAAAAGCTACTTACGATTGATCATAAACCAAACTTACTTAAGAGGTCTCTTGTAACTGTGGAAATCTATGTTTAAGAGGTCTTTTGGGAAATGATTTTCAAGGAAAGATTAGGAAATTGTCACATCAGGGGAATTTGTATTCATTTGCCTGGTTTTCTCTCCAAACAAAAAGCTTCAAAGCACCTGATTGATTAAACCATTGGCCACATCATTAACCTCCCTAGGAATTGAAAATATCTACTACTAAGATCAATGGCAAGGTCTTGGATTTCATCAACAATGAAAGCAAGACACCACACTTCCTCCTCTATGTTGTTCACCAAGCAGTACCATTTTCTGAATCACCTCCAACCAAAATTATCATGTGATAGTTAAAAACATCTTCAACCAGTTGGAACTCCTAAAGAAAGGCTCTAACTTTATTGGAGCCTTCGACCCCAACATGACCAAAGAAGAGAAGCTCAATCTACTACATCTCGAGGGCACAAACTTTGCTAGAAAATCCCATGTAAGACCTAGGTTCACCAGATTATCTTAGCCAAGCCCTATTTAACTTCACAATGTAGATTCTAGCAGTCTTTCCTCGGTCATTGCATATATGCCATCCACTTTGGGTCTACTAGATTTCTCTCATGACTACCAATGTATTAAAAAGATAATATAGGAGGGTAGATGGAAAAGGTGCAAAAATTCTGTTCTAATCTTTTAGACCGTGAAGTGTTACACTATCAAGTATGACTGTTGGACAAAATGAAGACACATGTACATTAGACTAACTGTTGGACAAACCAATTCAGTCCACCTCATGGATGGTCCGTTTCTCGAAAAAAAAATGCAGCAAATGAGTGTTTTCACAACTATTCAATCCATAAACAATTTTGAGGACCATTTCACTGGATATATTGACCATCCAAAAAAGGTCATGCATAGGACAGTATGCCAAATGGTGTAACTTTTGAGCCCTCACTATGGAGCTGACCTTGTGCCAAAAATTAAGACCATACAAACTGGACACAATGTACATTAGACTGTGTACTGTGTGGAGCCTCCTTTTGGATTAAAGTTGATTCACACTCCAGGGTGCCAAACACACTAGGATAATTCGAATAATTCAATAATGATTTCTATGAGAACTATTGGAGCATGGACTCTCTCTTATTTTGAGTCTTTGTTTGGGACGAAAGTAGAAATCCCATATTCCTCTCACAAATACTGTCAAGAATCCAAATTAAGAAAAAGCATACGGTTGCTTGGTGGAATTCATTCTTTTCTTTGCTATTAAAACAATACAAATCACAAATAATCATATCAAAGAAAAACCATTTTTCTTTTCTGCTGTTTTGCATGGAATCTATGATTTCCAAACATAGCTAAGTATTCAAGTCCACTCTTGGGACCTGATGCATAAACCCTCCACAGATTACCAAACCTTGAAATTTGCACTTGTAGAAATGATTAATCGATCACTAATCCAGGCAATTTACTTTATGTGTCCAACCCAAGATAGAACAATCTTAGTCTTCTGGTTTCTGGCCCATGGATAGAAAACTACAAAATGAAAGAGAAAAGCAGTCCATGTACAGATGTGAGAGGTTTTGGATCATGTCCTACCCAAGTCAACCAACCAACCAACCATCTGAGCCCTTCATTAAATAAAAAAATTAAAAAAAATAAGAAATTAAAAAAAAAAAAAAAAAAAAAAAAAACCAACCAACCATCTGGATTACTGAACCATGGGTCACATATGTCAAAATCTAGAATCCATGTATGCAGTGCAAAGAATGGTAGACAAGCATTGAGTTGCTAGTGTCTAATGACAAATGACAATAAACTACAAATGTGATTTACAAGAGATCTACTTAAATGTCTACTAACCTTAGTTTATTGTCTCTACTTTCGTATTTTTCATTATCAACACGTCATCATTCACATATTTTTCTTGCTGGGCTTAGATGTCTTTGGCCTTAAATACATATTGTGCAGTGCTCTACATGCAGATAAGGAGGTTTTAGCAGTTCAATGCATTTGCTAATTCGATAACAAATAGAGTATCGGAAAATCAATCGTTTGATAGTTTGTATTGGGTTTTATGATCTTTGCGAAGGTCAGTTTTATTGCATCTGTTCTTTCATCATTAGAGACACGGCTTCGCCATTCAACGGATCTGATTGATTTGGGTAGAGCAAGAGCTGAGGAAGAATTGAATATACTGATGAAATGTGTCCAAATAGAAGAGCTTTGCAAATTTTGACATAAGTCTATTTAGATAGAGATAATCCAAAGTAAGGAGACTGTATGGAATCCTCAAATGAAGACACAATCAAGTATTACACTATCAAGTATGACTGTTGGACAAAATGAAGACACATGTACATTAGACTAACTGTTGGACAAACCAATTCAGTCCACCTCATGGATGGTCCGTTTCTCGAAAAAAAAATGCAGCAAATGGGTGTTTACACAACTATTCAATCCATAAACAATTTTGAGGACCATTTCTTTGGATATATAGACCATCCAAAAAAGGCCATGCATAGGACAGTATGCCAAATGGTGTAACTTTTGAGCCCTCACTATGGAGTTGACCTTGTGCCAAAAATTAAGACCATACAAAATGGACACAATGTACATTAGACTGTGTACTGTGTGGAGCCTCCCTTTTGGATTAAAGTTGATTCACACTCCAGGGTGCCAAACACACTAGGGCCTGTTTGGGGACCTATCCCATTGTATTAGGAAGGATATCCTAGGGATATGCATGACGAGCCAAACGGACTGGTGAACTGTCTGGGATATAAGCAATCCCATGGATCTTAAAACAATCATGACATCACCATAATTACCTTAAAATTGATCCCATCCCTTGGTTGATATGGGGCGTGCCAAACAGACCCAATGAACTTGTACCAGGATATAGCAATCCCATGGATCTTAAACCAATCCACTGACACCACCATCATTACCTTAAAATCCATCCCATCCCTCCTAATCCCATGGGATTCGCCCTGCCAAACAGGCCCTAGGAGGATTGCAAATCCAGTGGGTTTCCACTCCTAGGGGTTCCGAATCGAGGGGGTTCCAAATCCACGCTCCCAAACAGGCCCTTAGGGTCATTTGGCACCGTGGATTCCAATCATGGGGTTTCCGAATCCAGGGGGTTTCCAATCATGGGGGTTTCCAATCATGGGGGTTCTGAATCCATGGGGTTTCCAATCATAGGGGTTTCGAATCCATCGGGTCAACACAAAACTCAAAAGTGGGCCACGCCACAGGGGAACAGTAAGAATGAGAATCACCACTATCAATCGATTGAGAGAGAGAGAGAGAGAGAGTTACCTCAATGTTCGTGGAGAGATCGACAGGAAAAGAGAGAGAGGTGGGAGAGATCTGTAGGGCCGGCGCTGGGAGAGGGACAGACGGAGAGGAGAGCGTATGAGAGGGAGAGACAGAGAGTCGGTTTAGAGCTGGCTATATGAAAGGTAGGGAATAGGTGGCTGACGTCAGCAAGTTTTGTGGGTCCCATCATGAGGTATGTGTTATATCCAAACCGTCCATCCAATTGGCGAGCTCGTCTTAAGGCTTGAGATGAAAAATAAGACAGATCTAACTATCAAATGGACCACACTGAAAAAAGCAGTGGGGGATTAAACGTCTACCATTGAAACCCTTTTGGGGCCATAAAAGTTTTGGATCAAGCTGATCTTTGTTTTTTCCCTTCATCAGGGCCTGTATGATCTAATCAATAGATTGGATGTCAAATAAACAATACAGTGGGCCTTAAGGAAGATTTTAATGGTGGATATCCAATCATTATTGTTTTCCTATGATGTGGTCCACCTTAGATTTATATCCCTATCATTTTTTTGATCAAGCCTTAAACTGATCTGTTAAAATGGATGAACATAATGGATGATATACATACATCATGGTGGGGCCCACGAAGCACCGAATGCCAACCACCGGGCTAGTAGCAGGGTGAGTAGCCAATCTATTCCCCATCCCTGCTGGTATGTGTGGTGTGGTCCATTTAATATTTGGATATGATTCATTTTTTGGATAATTCTCTAAAATAATCTCAAAAACTGGATGAACAGTGTGGATTGATACCTAATTTTCAGTAAATCCAAAGTTCAAGTGGACCATGCAACATGAAATAGTGTGGAATAATGATTTCCATCATTGATACCTTCCTTCGGCCCATAGTAATGTTCATTTGCCATCCAACCTATTCATAATATCAAAAAAGACATGGATGAAGAGAAAACACAAACATCAACTTGATCCAAAACTTTTGTGCCCTCCAAGAATTTTTCAATGGTAGAGGTTCAATCACACTATCTCATCCCCACTGCCAAAAACCTGAGTTTCGTATACGAATGATTTTTGAGATATCTCATAACTTAAAAGGGACACATCAAATGCATGGTGTTGATGTTCGATGCACATCATGATGGGCCCACAAAACTTACATCAATTCTTAGGTTTTCATGAGGTCAGTAAATTGGGTCACAATTTTAACCAGAATATTTGGTCCATTTTATATGTCTCGTCCATTCACTCTATTTTATTGATCAATACCCTTAATTTGACTAGTTACTTGCCCCGATCAAGCTATATATGATAAATATTGGGCATACAAGATTTCTAAAAAATTTGAGTGAAATTTGATTTAAACATCTGAAGTTATTTACTCTTCGATTTGGACGGGTTAGATTGTTCAAAAAAGGTTAAAGGTTCAATTAGTGGATGTGCCTAATAATTTAGTAAATTTATTTTTTTTCACAGGTAAATCTCAATTTCCATTTAAAAATCACATTTTTTTCAAAATGTATATTTTTTTACTCTTCATTTTTCTTTCAAAACTTTTAACAAAATATCATTTTTATTATCAAATATTTCAAAATAAAATACAAATTCTTAATTTTTATTTTCAAAATCTCAAAAATTTTCTCAAATTTTTTTTCTCTCAAAAATTTCAAAATGTCGATTTTTTTCTTCAAAAGCATCATTTTGTTTTCAACTTTTCAATTTTCTTTTTAAAATGATATATATATATATATATATATATATATATATATATATATATATATATATATATATATATATATATATATATATATATATATATATATCTCAAAATCTTAGTGTTTATATAAATAACTTTTTCTTTTAATTCCAAATTTTGAACATTTTCAATTATTTTTCAATATCACAAATTTTTTCAACCTCTTTACTTTCTGTTTCAAAATGTCTATTTTTTGTTAAAGTATTAATTTTTTTAATATCGTTTTATCTTAAAATTTTCAATTCTTTCGAACTTCTCCATTTTTTTAAAGCATTTTTTTCAAACTTGTCGATTTTTATTGAACTTCTCTATTTTATTTTATTTTTCAAAATACAAACTCTCATTTTCTTTTTCAAAATATTTTCATTTTTCAATGTTGTCAAAATTTTCACATTTTTTTAAAATCTTTTAATTTTCTTTTTCAAGATATTATTTTTTTCTCGAAATCAATTTTTTTTTTTTTTTAATTATCAACTTTATTCGATATTCTTCCCCCCCCCCCAAAAAAAAAAAAAAGATTTTTATTAAATCATGGTTTTTTTTTTTCAAAATCTCAATTTTTCTCAAACATTGTAAAGAAGTTGAAAACATCTCGTTCATACATCTGATCATCCCATCAATCATCAAAACATTCATCCATCCATGCCATCTATCCATATAACCACCCCATCCATCCATCCATACATCCATCCCATCCATCCATTCATCCATCTATCCGACTATCCATCTAACCATCCATCGAACCAACCCATCCATCCAATCATCAAAACATCTATCCATCCATATCATCTATACATCCAAACAACCACCCATCCATTCCCATCCCAACCATCCAATCATCTATCCATCCCATCCAAACATCCATCAATTCCATCCAACCATCCATCCCATCGAGCAATCTATCAATATCCATTCATCTAACCATCTAACCATCCCATCCAACCATCCCATTGATCAATCATCTATCCATCCATCCATCCAATCATCAGATCTGTCCATCTAACCATCCAAACATCCATCCATCCATCCCATCAATCCATCCCAAATATCTCATTCATCAGTCCATCCATCCCATCTATTCAAAATTGATTCATCCAACCATCCATCCAACCATCCTATCCAAACATCCATCCATCCCATCAATCCATCCTAAATATCTCATTCATCAGTCCATCCATCCCATCTATTCAAATATTGATTCATCTAACCATCTCATTCAACCATCCATCCAACCAACCATCCCATTCAACCATCCGTCAACCAACCATCCCAGTCAACCATCCATCCAACCAACCATCCCATTCAACCATCCGTCCAACCAACCATCCAACCATCCCATCTATCGATCCATCTAACTATTCCATCCCATCTATCCATCCAACCGTCCAAACATCCATCCATCCAACCATTCAGCCATCCCATCCATCCACCATTCAATCGATGATTGGAGGTTGATTTAATGGTCAAAAGCACTTTGTGTTGTACGATCATTGATTGGGAGGTTGATCTTGTGAGTGTCGGTGATGTGCAACATTCGATTGTTGATTGGAGAATCAATGAAGTGATGTATGATGATTTCCACCATCCGATAAAGGATTGGAGGTTGATCGAATGGTCAACAACACTTTCTATCGTTTGATTGTTGATTGGAGGTCGATCAAGCGATTGTCGATGTGCACCATTCCATCGTCAATAGGAGAATTGATAACAAGATTTATGTTAGTTTGTACCGTTCAATCATTAATTGGAGGTTCATTGGAGGTTCAACAACACTTCTTGTCGTCCGATTTGTTGATTAGGAAGTCGATCGACCGATCATCAGTAATGTGCACTGTTCGATCATCGATCAAGAAGTTAATGAGGTAATATACGTTAGTTTTCACTGTTTAATTGATGAGCACACAGACAGATGAAGGAAAATTATTCATAAAAGTACACATGCAGATAATTTAAGATGGTATTGCAAATACTCTACCCTTTCGTAATGAAACTATATTCGTCGTAAAAAAATTCAGTTGGTATTTGTCGCAACGAGTTAACCTGGTCGTTGCTAAAATAAACTATTTGCGGTGACTTTTGTGTCATTGTAAAAAATAATGTTTTGCCAAGCCACTCAATTCGTCGCATGAAGTGGACATTAGCGACGACGATGGAAACGCATGGCTAAACGTCTTTCCTATTACAATTTTTCTGGAACAAATTGGTGGGAAATGTTTTAGCGACGATAATTATAGCTCGTCGTAAAAAATATCAACTATTTGCAATGATTTAAAATATTGTTGCAAATACTCTAACATTTCAGAATGAAACTATGTTCATCGCAAAAAGCTTCAATTTGTATTTGTCGCAACGAGTTAACCTGGTCGTCGCTCAAACAGACTATTTGCAGTGACTTTCGTGTCGTGGCAAAAAATAATGTTTCGCCATGACACCTAATTCGTCGCATAAAGTGGACATTAGCGATGACCATAGAAATGCGTGGCGAAACGTCTTTCTCGCCATGTAATTTTTCTGGGAGAAATTGGTGGAAAACGTTTTAGCGACGATAATTATAGCTCATCGCAAAAACGTCGACTATTTGCGACGATTTACAATGTTGTTACAAATACGCTAACATTTTGCAATGAAACAACATTCGTCGTAAAAAGTTTTAGTTTGTATTTGTCGTGACGAGTTAACCTAGTCGTCGCTAAAACAGATTATTTGCAGTGACTTTCGTGTCGTGGCAAAAAATAATGTTTTGCCACGACACTCAATTTGTTGCTTAAAGTAGACATTAGCGATGACCATGGAAACGTGTGGCGAAACGTATTTTCCGCCATGTAATTTTTTCAAGATAAATTGGTGGGAAACGTTTTAGTGACGATAATAATAGATCGTCACAAAAACATTGACTATTTGCGATGATTTACAATGTTGTTGCAAATACTCTAACATTTTGCAATGAAACAACGTTCGTCGTAAAAAGTTTTAGTTTGTATTTGTCGCGACGAGTTAATCTGGTCGTCGCTAAAACAAACTATTTGCAGCGACTTTTGTGTCATGGCAAAAAATAATCTTTTGCCATGACACTCAATTCGTCGCATAAAGTGAACATTAGCGATGACCATGGAAACGCGTGGCGAAACGTCTTTCCCGCAATGTAATTTTCCTGAGAGAAATTGGTGGGAAACGTTTTAGCGACGATAATAATAGCTCGTTGTAAAAACGTCGACTATTTGCGATGATTTACAATATTGTTGCAAATACTCTAACATTTTGCAATGAAACAATGTTCGTCGCAAAAAGTTTTAGTTTGTATTTTTCGCGACGAGTTAACCTGGTCGTCGCTAAAACAGACTATTTGCAGCGACTTTTGTGTCGTGACAAAAATTAATGTTTTGCCACGACACTCAATTCGTCGCATAAAGTGGACATTAGCAATGACCATGAAAATGCGTGGCGAAACGTCTTTCCCGCCATGTAATTTTTCAGGAGAAATTGGTGGGAAATGTTTTAGCGACGATAATTATAGCTAGTTGTAAAAACGTTAACTATTTGCGATGATTTATAATGTTGTTGCAAATACTCTAACATTTTGCCATGAAACTACATTCATCACAAAAACTTTCAGTTGGTATTTTTCGCAACGAGTTAACTAGTCGTCGCTGAAACAAACTATTTGCAGCGACTTTTATGTCGTTGTAATAAATTATTTTTTTGCCATGACTCTCAATTCGTCGCATAAAGTGGACATTAGCGACGACCATAGAAATGCGTGGCAAAATGTCTTTCCCGCCATGTAATTTTCCCAGGAGAAATTGGTGGGAAACGTTTTAGCAATGATAATTATAGCTCGCCGCAAAAACGTTGACTATTTGCGATGATTTAAAATGTTGTTGCAAATACTCTAACATTTCGCAATAAAACTACATTCGTCGCAAAATGTATAATTCAGTATTTTTTGCAATGAGTTGAACTAGTCATTGTAAAAGCTACTATTTGCGACAACTTTTGTATCGTCGTAAAATATATATTTTTTTACGACACCTAATTTGTCACAAAAAGTGGCTATTAGCGACGACCGGTTAAGATCGTTGTAAAAAATTCATTCGACAACTTTTTGCGACAACTTTTGGCGACGATAATTGAAGCTCGTCGCAAAAATGTTAACTATTAGCAACGATTTAAACTGTCATCGTAAATAGTCTATTTTTTGCAACGACTTGAAATGTCGTTGTAAAAAATTGCATTTCCCAATGAAATTAGACTCGTCGCTAAAAAAAATCGTTGCAAAAAGTCTAATTTGTTGTAGTGGCTATAAATTAATTTCTAGTGTGGCCAACCTGATGAGTGGCTGGGCTTATTTTTGCAAAAGGTGATCCTCACTCGGACGTGAATTTGCCCGTGCCCCGGGCCAAAGAATTTCAAATGCTTGGAAGGTGTGGGGCCCACAAATCCTCATGAGAAATCCACTCCATCAGGGGAGCGGATTAGGTGTGACCCCGGATGTGGGTGGGACCTGAGTGTGGGGCCTACTGTGATGTAGGTGACTACATCAACATTGTCGATCTGTATTGAAAGCTCATTTTAGGGCACGATAAAAATAATAATAATAATAATAAGCAGTTCCAAATCCTAGATGGGCCATGTTACAGGAAACAGGGGTGATTAACCGTTAAAAACTTCTTGTGGGCCAAAAAAGCTTTGGATTAGGGTGATATTTGTGTGGTCTCTTTATCTAAGGTGTCTGTGACCTTATCAACCGGTTAGATGGAAATTGTACATTCTAGTGGAATTCATAAAGTTTTTAATGGTGAGGATTCAATTCGGACTGTTTCCTGTGGTGTGGTCCACCTAAAATTTGAGTCAGCTTCATTTTTGGAATCATGCCCTAAAATGAACTTTCAAAATGGTTGGACGGTGTGGATTTAAGACACATACATCACTGTGAGCACCACAGTCAGAGGTCCCACCCACATCAGTGGATCCAGGTCCCACCTAAACCGCTCCCAAAAATCGAGCAGATCCAGAACTGAGGTGGGCCGAGAACAAAAATGTCCACCTTTGAAACCTTCTTAGAGTGGACCATTATGCTTATATGTCATCCAAACTATTCATAAGATTATTACCATTGGGATAAACTGTAATCACAAATATAATTCTGATCTAAAACTTCTGTGGCCCCACAAAGTTCCAAATGGTGGGCGTTCAATCCCTACTGTTTATTGTAGTGTGGCCCACCCGAATTTTGGATCTGGTTGATTTTTTAAATTCTGTCCCATTGTTAGCTTGAGAAACTGATGCACGGGGTGGATCATCTCTGTGAGCCCCACATATGCGCTGACGTGTTATTGGATGGGTTGCATGTTGCACGCAATCGGTTGGATGTGATTATCTCTCAGCATTTTAAATAAAGTTAATTTATTGTTAAATATACTTAATTTATTATTAAATATCCAGTCTTCTTCTCCAACCCGGCCAGAGATTGTATCGGGTCAAGTTTTCGGATTCGGATACATAAAACATGATGGTTAGATCCAATATCCGATTGTAGATCATTCCCATATTTCAAATTACAAAACCCACGGGATGTTGTTTCAGCTTCGTTTAATCGTAATCGGCAATTGCTCGCCGATGATCTACTTTCAAACAAAATAACTACAAAAGGGGAGAAGAATTAAAATTTAAAACAAAAAACAAAAAAACAAAAAAAGAAGAGAGAGAGAAAGAAAGAAAAGCGATGTACTGGATTGAATCAGCCAACCGTCTTAGAGAGCATGGAAGTCATATACTCCCTCACCTCTCTAGCAATCACCTCTCTCATCACCTCCAAAAGACCCATCTTCGAAAATTCACTGGATCTCGAGTTCTCTTCTTCATCTGATTGTTTGGAAGAAATAGGAAACTGAGTAGGCTCTTGCATTCTCAAAAGAGGCGATCTACATTCCGTGGTGTGTGTCAGACCGAGAGTGAGCGTCGTCGGTGGGTCAGACGAAAAGGCTCGAAATGCCGACATCCGCGGCCGCTGCTGCTTCCTCTCTCCGTCTTCTTCCGCCGACAGCGTCGTTTCTTCTACCTTTCTCTTGAGCGTAGAATTCCAATGGTTCTTCACTGCATTGTCTGTACGCCCGGGAAGGAGCTTCGCTATGGCGGCCCACCGGTTGCCGTGCTGCGCATGGGCGGCTATGATGGCTTCGTCCTCGGCCGAGGAAAATGGGCGGTGGTGGACGTCGGGGCTGAGCTGGTTGCACCATCGAAGCCGGCACGACTTTCCGGATCGGCCCGGTATGCTGCGGCTTATGAGGGACCAGTTACGAGGGCCGTGGCGGTGGACGAGATCGGTGAGCGTTTCGTCTTCTTGGGGGCTCCAAGGGCCTTTGATTTTCTCCGTTGTGGTTGTTGTTGTGGTTGTTTGGGAGGATGAAGAAGAAGACGAAGAGGAACTAGTGGTTGTGGTTGTGGTTATGGGTTCCATGAGAGAGATGATTGAAGCAGATGGATGATGGATGAGAGTGAGAAGAGCTTCACTTCGGATATTTATATAGGGAGGAAATGTGGGATTTTGTTTTTGTTTGGGGGTAGAATGGGAAGAGAGGTGTTTGGTTTCTGCATTCGTCGGTTTCTTAGAAAGTCGCTCATTTGGGGGTTTTAAACTCGTGCCCTCTTTCTCTCTTCATTTCTTTCCTGTCCCTCAGGGAACATTTGTCTGTTTAAAAAGTCTGGTGTTCGCTAACCAGCGCCGTGGGTGTAGGTACGACACAAACAGGTAGAAAAACGCTTGCGTACCCCGCCAGGGCAGGGACTCGGATTCGGTAGTAAACCCTCCCGTACCAAGGTCATAACTCGTCCGTACTCTGGGCTGTATGTGTTTTATCCATGCTGTCCATCTATTTTTTTCTGATCATTTTAGGTTATTGGTCCGAAAATCAGACATATCCAAATCTCAGGAGGACCACACCATAGGAAACAGTGGTGGTTGGATCCACCATTAAAAACATTTTGGGTCACACACGTTTTGAATCAAGCTGATATTTTTGTTTCCCTTCATCAGTTCTGTTTGACCTATTCAACATGTTGAATGAAATATACATCACAATGGGCCATACAAAGATGTCAACGGTGGATCTTCAATCACAACTGTTTCCTAATGTGTTTCAACCTGAGATTTGGATCTGCCTCATTTTTTGACTTATTCTACTGAACAAGCTGGAAAAAGGATGGACAACATACACCATACCAGGGCCACTACATGGACGAGTACCGAGACCTCCCTACTGAGGGGATCACTGCTCAATCCGCCCCCCTAGTTAGTAACGGGGTCACTTTCCCCTAACGTGGAAAACGTTTCATCGTGCTTGAAATCCACCCTGTCCATATGGTACGCTACCTTTGTTTGAACATTGAATATGCCTCATTTTTTTGGCTCAGGTCCTAAATCATGGTAGACCTCACAGAGTTTAATATGCCCGAGCGTAATGAGTTATTCACTACGCAGTTCTGTGGGTGGGCCCATCGTAATGTATCTGTTTATCCACGCCATCCATCCCTTCTATCAGATCATTGTAATGCATGTGCACAAAAATAAGGCAGATCCAACGCTCAAGTGGACCACACCAAATAATAAGTTTGGGTTGCATTAAATGAATCATGTGGTGTGGTCAACTTTATCGTTGGATCTGCCTCATATTTATGCTCATTCCTTAGAATGATCTGAGAGAAAGGATGGACGGTGTGGATAAACAGATACATCACAGTGGGCCACTACCAGAACTGTCCGTTCGTAGCCAGAGACTGAGCTGGGGTAGGACGGAATCCGCATCCTAAAATTATAACTAAAACCTTTAGGCTCACTTAATTTTGGAATACTGTCATTGTTGGGTAATTCCTTTCATCCTAATAAGGGGCAACAGATGAATGGATAGAATTGCATATATAAGCATTATGATATCTATTGGGGAAAAATATGACAAGTCCAGAGAACCAGTTCTGGATTGGACCAACTCTACTGACATTGCCGGGGGGTCCGGGGCAACAGGTCAGACCGAGACAACACGAAGCCTAAATGAGAAATTTAGCTCGGATTACAGGAAATGAATCCCGACCGAGACTTAAAGAGTCAAGAGTCATAGGCAAAATATATAAGACGCATAAAGTTGACTCGGATTACAAGCCAGTCATGTCTAAAGGGGACCAATTAAGGTCCGAAGGCTAGAAGTCACCTGACCGACCATAAAACCGAGCCATATTAGGTCGGTTTTAAAATCAGTTATCGGAGTAAGAAGAGGAATCGGTTATAGACCGATTCTGTTTTACCCGACAGAAGGCAAAATGCCTTATCCTTGCAGTCAGCCGATCCTCATCTTTTACTAGAGTCGGTTAAGGCCGAGCCGAGCAATAGAGAGATGGTGTAAACATAAATACCGTCTCGGAAATCTTGTAAAAAGATTCCCGACTCCGAAAACCTTGGGATCGGGAAGTATCCGTAAACAGATTGCAATCAAATCAAATTTCCGAGATTATCGACAGAGAATCCCTGCACGATGGGACCTCTCATCCCTATAAAAGAAAGACATCTCCAAGATAAAAGGTACGTAGAAAATACCTCAAAAAGACCTTCTTTCTTGTCCAGTCACTGACTTAAGCATCGAAAGTTCCCCGGCTCTAGCCAGGGTCCCCTTTACATCTCCCTTGTGCAAGTAACTAATAAGGAATGAGGTGCATAAGGTTTTTTGCATCAACAATTTGACGCCATCTGTACAAAAATTTATTTTCTACGCTCTATTCAGACGCTGTAAACGCGTTCTAATGGCGAGAACTAGAAGAATGGTCCAAGAAGAGCCAAATGAGGCCGCTGTCAGTGGACCATCGGGTGCGAGCTTATAATCAATCCGACAACCGTCAGGATTCTGCTGCTCGTCCAGCAGCCTCTACTGCGACAAGAAATACCCAGCAGAACTAAGGCATGGGCGATTGGATAAATAGGTCCAGGAACTCAGATCCGAAATAAACGTTATGAAACAAATGTTGGAGCAGATGCATCGGCAGCAAGTTCAGGCCTATGGTCAGGCGACGAACGTCCCATGACCAGTCGCCGACCCTAAGCCTATCGCTCCACGATCAGTCCCTCAGCGAAGTCAGCCCCACTGCCTGTCTGAGCCAGCATCCGCTCATTCCGCGACTACCATGCTGTTCCCCACTGATCTCTGACACGAGATAGATCGGCGGAGGAGTGGCCGACCTCCGGTTGAGGGAATGGCAGAAAGCGATGAGCCCTGGAAAGCCGACCTCCAGGACTTCAGGAGAGAAGTGCGGGAAGAAATTGCGGACATTAAGCAGAGTCGGGATGGACATCAAACCAGGCCCGAAACAAAGGCATCTCCGTTTGTGGAGGAAGTAATGCAGGCTCAGCTACCGGAACAGTATCGTCTTCCACAGATTACACCTTTCACCGGTAAAACCGGCCTAACTGAACACATCGAATGCTTTCGAATATATATGGAGTTGCATGATGCCTCGAATGTCGTGATGTGCCGAGCTTTTTCCCTCACCTTAACCGACGTATCTCGACTTTGGTTCAAACAGCTGAAACTAAAGTCTATTAGCTCGTTTGCGGAGCTCAGTGATGCTTTCCTCACCAATTTTATTGGTGGGAAGAAGAAGTTGAAGCCCCCTGCGCATCTGAACCACATATTTCAGAGGGAGGGAGAGCTACTGAAAGACAACATCAAGCGTTTCAATTTTGAATCGCTCCTACTTCGAAAACATTCAGAGGAGATAGCACTCAATTCAATCATGCAAGGCATTAGAGACAAGCCGTTTCTGGCATCCCTAGACAAGAATCCGGCTATGACTCTGGTTGAGTTCATGACCCGGTCGGATAAGTATGCGAACACTGAGGAAACACGAAAATTGTGTGAGGCCGCCCAGAGTGCAAAAGCCCTGGCCAAAGAGTCAGCTAAAAAGGAAGTTGACTCGGCTGAAGGGAAGAAGAGCAAGGACGACCGAACGCGCGATGAACGTAAATCAGGAAAACGACCCAACCGAAAGTTTTCAACCTATACCCCACTCAACAAACCTCAAGAGCAGATTTTGATGGAGATTAAAAGTGAGGGATTCGTTAATTGGCCAGATAAACTCCGAAGCAATCCGAACCGACAAAATAAGGATAAGTATTGCCACTATCACCGTGATCATAGGCATAATACAAGTGATTGTTTGCATCTGAAAGAAGAGATTGAAAGACTCATCCGAGAAGGCCGACTCAGAGAACACGTCGAAAGAACTAGGACGGTGGAAGAACTCCTGGGTGACAACCGACCTACGAAGGAAATCCGGACTATCGTCGGTGGTCCCCGAGGCGGAAGCGATTCAAACAATGCTCAAAAAAATCACGCCATGAGCATCAATCGACCGGAGTCCAAGATCTTGATCATAACTCGGCCTTCAAAAGAAAAGAAGAGAGAAAAACATTGTATCTCGTTCACAATGAAGATGCTCTAAGCATTCACCATCTCCATGATGATGCATTAGTCATCACTCTCACCATCGCGAACCGAAGGGTGTTCTGCATATTCGTCGACATAGGATCATCTGCGAATATGTTGTTTACTCAAGCATTCGATAAAATAGGAGTTGAACGATCGGCATTACGTCCGGTTCGTACCCCATTGATCAGATTCTCACGTGGACAGACACTCCCCGAAGGAATTATCCTATTGCCTCTTACTGCCGGGAACCCTCCGCATCAGATGACAGTAATGGTCGACTTTCTGATAGTCGATCAATCGTCAGTTTACAATGCTATATCGGCCAACCCTCTCTGAGTCTCCTCCAAGCTGTGGTGTCTACATACCACCTTTCCATGAAATTTTCAACTGAGTCGGGAGTAGGAGTTGTCAAAGGAGATCAGCAAGACACAAGACGTTGTTACGCGACAGCCGTAAAAGCTCCAGCCGAGGTATCCATAATCGAGTCACTGGATCCTCGGGTCGAAACCCACGAACAAGGACAATTAGTGGAAGACCTTATCTCGGTACCTTTGGTTGAGACAAATGAATCCAAAATGGTGCAAATTGACTCGTCTCTGCAATCACCCCTGAAAGACAATCTGATAGCCCTGCTCCGACGATACGCTGACGTATTTGCATGGAGTCATGAGGATATGCCAAGGATTGATCCTTTGGTGATAACTCACCAACTCAACATCGATTTGACCTATCGGCCGATCCGACAGAAGCGACACCTGCTCGGCCCTGAAAGATACGCTATCATTGAACAAGAGGTTAGCAAACTCCTCAAGGCCAAATTCATAGAAGAGATATACTACTCAGAATGGGTAGCTAATGTCGTACTTGTGAAGAAAGTCAATAGAAAATAGCGAGTCTGTATTGACTATACTGACTTAAACAAAGCCTGCCCAAAGAATAGTTTCCCTCTTCCGAGGATTGATCAGCCAATGGATAGCACGACAAGGCATGAACTCCTTAACTTTATGGATGCTTATTCAGGATACAATCAAATTGTAATGCATCAATCTGATAAATCTAAGACCACCTTTATCACTGACAAGGTCTTTATTATTATCGTATGATGTCATTTGGTTTGAAAAATGCTGGGGCGACTTATCAAAGATTAGTAAACAAAATATTTGCTCGGCTAATCGGTCGAACTATGGAAGTATACATTGATGACATGCTCATCAAAAGCATACATGTGGCCGACCATATAGCCAACCTAGAAGAAATGTTCCTAATCTTACGTAAGTTTCAAATGAAGTTGAATCCGAGCAAGTGTGCCTTTGGCGTAAGCTCGGGAAAGTTCCTTAGATTCCTAGTTAACCAACGAGGGATCGAGGCAAATCTGGAGAAGATCAAGGCATTGCTCGATATAGAGTCTCTAAAAATAATCAAAGACATACAAAGGTTGACCGGACGAGTAGCCGCACTCAACCGCTTCCTCTCCCGAGCTACCGATAAATGCCTCCCATTCTTTAAACAACTAAAGGGACGGCAAATGGTGGATTGGATGGAAGAGTGTAAAGCAGTGTTCCAGCAATTGAAGTCTTATCTCGGATCTCCACCTCTCTTATCGAAACCCTAGCTAGGGGAAGCTCTGCTGTTGTATCTCGCTGTGTCTGACGTAGCGGTTAGCTCGGCTCTGATACGAGAGCATGAAGGTAAGCAACTGTCGGTCTATTACGTCAGTAAAGCACTGCTACCGGTAGAGACAAGATATCCACTCCTAGAAAAAGTGACCTTAGTCATAGTAGTTTCCTCGTGATGACTTTGGCTATACTTTCGAGCTCATACCATTGTCGTTATGACTGACCTCCCATTGCGCTAGATCCTTTAGAAACCGAAAGCATCCGATTGACTTACAAAGTGGGCAATCAAACTCAGCGAATTCGACATTCAATACAAGCCGAAAGTAGCAATCAAAGGGCAAGTCGTGGCCGACTTCATTGTTGAAGTGACACCACAAGCCGATCCAATGACTGAGCATGCTACCGAGCCTATTGAGGAATCGACGACCGCTTATCCCTAGTCAGCGCCCGACCCAATCCCCTGCAAGCTGTATATCGACGGCTCCTCCAATTTTAAGGCAAGCGGGGCAAGAGTTGTCCTGAAAACTCCCGATCAAACCTACATACAGTATGCCTTAAGACTTAAATTTTAAGCCTCGAACAATACAGCGGAATATGAAACTTTATGGCTCAGCCTTTGACTCGCAGCCAGTTTGGGTGTTACCCATCTAAACGTTTTCTGCGATTCACAATTGGTCGTCAATCAACTCACCGATGTGTATCAGACACGTAAAGAGCAATTGAAAGCATACATGGAGAAAGCCAAAGAGTTAATCGATGGATTTCAACAGTGTTTGGTTACTTGGATCCATCGGACAGAAAACGCCAAAGCCGATTTGCTAACAAAACTTGCCTCTGCCGACGAAGACGACGTACCTAAGTCCATTCCAATCGAATACGTTGCTAAGCCAAGTATCACTACCCGGTTAGCTCGACCGTACACACAATTGATTCGAAACCTACTTGGCTCGACTCGATCGTCCGATATCTCAACAATGGAGAGTTACCTGAAGATCATGTCAAGGCTCGACGATTGAAGATCCAAGCTTCCCACTACACCATTCTTAACGGGATGCTATATAAAAAAGTTTCTATGCTCTATTATTACGATGCCTAAATCCCGATGAAGTCAACTACGTACTACGAGAGATCCATGAAAGAATCTGTGGAAACCACTCAGGAGGCCGATCACTCGGGCACAAGGTCTTACGTCAAGGATACAACTGGCCGACCATCCAGCACGACGCTCATAAGCTCGTCCAAAAATGCGACAAATGCCAACGGTTCGCGGCCGTTCAGAGGTAACCCCTGGAAAAGCTGACTCCTATGACCGGTCCTTAGCCCTTTGCGCAATAGGGAATTGACATCATTGGACCACTCCCTATGGGGAAAGGCCAAACCAAGTTTATTGTCATAGCAATGGACTACTTCACAAAGTGTGTCGAGGCAGAGCCATTGGCGAGAATAACCGAACAGAAAATCATAGACTTTATATGAAAAAATATTGTCTATTGGTTCGGGATACCCCAGACTATTATTACTGACAATGAGAAGTAGTTTGACAATAGGAGCTATCGAGAGATGTGTGATAATTTCGGGATTAGAAATGTGTACTCATCGTCCCATCATCCTCAGACGAACGGACAGGTTGAGGCGGTCAATAAGATTATTAAACAGCATCTTCGAACCAAGCTCGACCGACCCAAAGAAGCATGGGTTAAAGAACTCCCGAAGATACTGTGGGCATATCAAACCACGGTTCGAACCGCTACGAGAGAAACTCCTTTCTCCCTTGCTTATGGCTCGGAAGTCATCACCCCAGTCGAGATCGGGTTGCCTTCAGCCCGAGTCAGTTTGTTTAATTAAGAGGATAATAAAGAACTCTTAGCCATCGGACTCGATCTTGTGGACGAATAAAGGGAAAGAGTTCGGCTATGAATGGTGGCTCGGCAGCAACGAGTAACTTGGTTCCACAATGCCAGAGTCAAGTTCAGGCGTTTTCGAGTCAGGGACATGGTCCTCCAAAAAACGTTCCTCAATACTAAAGAATTGGCACGGGCACACTAGGACCTAATTGGGAAGGACCCTATGTTGTCTCAAGAACCATCCAACCTAGAACATATCGATTGGAAGACCTAATCGGGCGATTGCTACCTCACCCTTGAAATGTTGAGCATCTAAAGATATACTACCCTTAGGTCAACCAACTTAATACGTAAGAAGACTCAAAGATGACAAGCATGTAAACTAAGTCAAAATGAATAAAAGAAAATAAAGTATATTTATTCGTCAGTACGATTGTTACACCGAGTTACATCTTACTTCGGCATTACATTGACAAAATTATAAAGATAAGAGCAGAAGGAGTCGGTCACAATGCGGTATGTCTTCTTTCGGCTATAGATGGTCTCGAGTTCACCTTGAAGGTTGTTATGCTTGAAGTGCTTGACATCATACTAGCCCCAACCTTGAAGCTTAGTCTGCTTGAAGTGCTGGTGTTAGTGCCAAAAATCAAGCTCCAAGGTTCATCAGGAGCTAACTGAGGAGGTGGCTCAGACTCAGCTACTACCACCACTTGGAGTAACCTTTAGAGCTACCTCGGACTCAACCTCGATACCAGCCGCAGCATCAGCAGACCCGGCAGCCTCGACCTTCAGACCTTTAGACCCAGAAGCACTTTCTTCAAATCCCGAGAGATCAAGGTCGGAAAAAAATTGCTTCATCAGCTAGATACAAGTTATGTACTCACCCTGATACAAGCGATCCCTCTCATCTGAAAACTCTTGGGACTCAAGAAAGGCCTTTATGGCTTGGTCATTGGCCTCATCTTTGGCCTGCTCAATGGTTGTCCCGGCCTCAACCTTGACCCGGGCTAGCTTATCCCCGTAAGAGGCATGAGCTTGAAGGGCTCGTCAACTCTCCTCTTGAGCTTCTTTCAGTAGCAAGGCTACGCGGGCACACTCAGCTTTGACATCCTCGGTAGCCTTTTTGGCAAGACCCAAATCGCCTGACAGAAAGCTGACCCGAGTCAAAGCGCCTTCAAGCTGCACCTCTAACTCAGTGACTCACTTCTTAGCATCAGCAAGATCCGAGCTACCCCTAAGCATGCAAGGGGTAAACTGCAAAAAGAAAACTTGAGGTCAGAACTAAGTCACCAAGACGAATGTGAAGCTACTTAAGATAGCAAAAACTAAAGACGTTACCTCAAGCAGTACCTTCGTCGCGTGAGCAAGAACCCGTCTCGAGGGGGAGCTACGGATGCCAGTATAATCCTTTTCTCCCCCATGGGAGATGGCCCAATAGACCATGGCCGACACGTCGTGCTAAAGGGGCAAAGGCTCCTGTTGAGTCATCTCCCCCTGACGTCTCCCCTCTTTGTTCCTCTCTCAGTTCCGAGACCTGCTCTACAATGGGCCCTGGTTCGGGAGCCACTTGGGGCTCGGCAAGAACAGTGTCCACCTCTTCCACCCTCTCTTCTGGGTCAGAGAGTATGACTATGGTCGGGATGACCGGGGCAGGGGCGACTGGGGTGGATGGTCCCTTAGTCTTTGGAGCCGTCTTCGGCTTCTTCGAGGGCCGAGTCTCCGACAGAAGCGCCGACCTCGAAGGAGCCTTCATCTTGGAAGTTGGTTTCAGAAGGGGCCGAGCTTCAGCCATCTTTGTATCAGACAAAGAATTCAGGAAGAATGCATAAGAACAACTAGGGGATACCTGTCACGATCGAGTCTAAGCCCGAGAGAAGAAGACGTTCTGGCTGAAGAAGTGTCTTCCAAGATCGATCCTCCAGACTTAGCGCCTTCAGATCCTTGATCCGAGCTAGAGCACCGGCTTTTAGCTTCGACCTTTTCTTGGGAATATCTATAGAACATATTCATTCAGACTAATGAATATTATAGTAAGAAAATACAGAGAAAGGACACGCCAAGTCACCTGCTTCAAAGAACGTCCAAGGAACACGAGGTTCGAAGAGCCCAGACTCGGCAGTCTCTTAGCGACTGCAAGCCCAGAACCATCTCTCTCTCCAGTGTTTGTTGGAGGTAGGAGGGTCGGTTATCAAAGAACCGCCCTTGTTCCGCCAAGCGCACGAGAAGTACCAGTCGGGCTGTTGAGGGTTTGGCCGTACTTGATATAGATAGAGGAACTCGTCGATAGTCAGTGAGGGCTGCTCTGTCTCAGCCCACAGCACCAAACACCTGAACAAGTTCCTCCACCCATTCGGAACTATCTGCCCGAGAGTGATTCGGAGTCGGGAAAGAAAATCCTGAGCTACGGGTTGAAGGGATAGACGCAAGTCGCATTGCATAGCAACTTGGAAAATCGCGACCATCCCAGCAGGAGGATGGTCAGGTAATTCACTCGGGAGAGGGAGACGAAGAATAACTGAGTCGGGGACATGATACCCAACTTGAATTCTGTCCAAATCCGCCTCAGTTAAGACCGAAGGGATCAGACCCCTCTACTTATCTCCGGCCTCCCCTCCCTCGGCAGCCTCCCCTTTCTCATCTGCCGATTCAACGGCCCGTACCGATCTTCTAAGAGGAACAGACTCAGTGGTTTCCTCAAACTCCTCATCCTCTTCCTCTAAGTCTTCCCCAGGAGGATTAGGCCTCCTAGGGGTAGTCATTAGTGACACGCCATCGCCAGAAGGACCTGCCGAAGCAGGACGTTCCGCTGAAGATCCAGACACTCTTTCAGAGAACTGGAAAGCTTCATTAGCCCTAATCGCTATTTTCGACAACAATGAGGGTGATTCCGAGACATTTCAGAGATGTCTCGTTTCATCCTCATCACCGAAAATCCCCTCTCGAGGACTTGAGGAATGCTTTGCCATTAAGATTGAAAAGGAAAGGGAGGGAGAGAAAACTCACTAGAGAGGCAAAAAGCACACAGACGGGAAAGCAAAAAGGAAAAAGAAGAAAATAATGAAGAAAATGGCGACAGCAAAGAAGAGAAATCAGGAGAAAAAGGAGCTAACACGCAAAAATGGAGAAGAGGCATCCCACTCCTCCTTTTATAGCCCTGCCACGTGGCAGAGGCATTTAAGGAGGAGTCGAATCGACGCCTGTTTCGACTCTCCCACCCGACACGTGTCACACGTCGACTTAAGCCATCATCGCCCTCGCCACGCATCCAGCGCTGATAAGCGGGAAAAACGCTTTGACCGCTGTTCGCTCGTGCGGCCTCAAGCAATGGACCAACGCGTATTAAGAACGACCTAAAGAGTATTAGGTTTTCAGTGCAAACTAACCTAAAGACTTGTTACTCAGCGTCAACACGGTTGACACGAGGAGTAAGGGGACTTACTGTTGGGGAAAATATGACAAGTCCGGAGACCTGGTTATGGAATGGACCAACTCTACCGACACTATCCGGGGGCCCAAGGCAATAGGTCAAACCGAGACAAGATGAAGCCTAAAGGAGAGATTTAGCTCGGATTGCAGCAAATGAATCCTGACCGGGACTTAAAGAGTCAAGAGCCATAGAAAAAATATATAAGACGCATAAAGTTGACTCGGATTATGAGCCAGCCACGTCTAAAGGGGACCAATTAAGGTCCGAATGCTAGAAGTCACCTGACCGACCATAAAACCGACCCATATTAGGTCGGTTATAATATCGACTATCGGAGTAAGAAGGGGAATCGGTTATAGACCGATTTTATTTCACCCGACACAAGGCAAAAAGCCTTATCCTTGCAGCCAGTCGAGACTCATCTTTTAATAAAGTCGGTTAAGGCCGAGCCGAGCAATAGAGAGACGGTGTAAACATAAATACCATCCTAAAAATCTTGTAAAAGGATTCCCAACTCCGAAAACTTCAGGATCGGGAAGTATCTATAAACAGATTGCAATCAAATCAAATCTCCGACATTATCGGCAAAGAATCCCTGCACAACAAGACCTCTCATCCCTATAAAAGAAGGACATTTTCAAGATAAAAGTGTAAGACCCGTATCCTAGTTCATACTGTTCCGATGAATCCTCGATCTTTTCCTTCGAAGTCCGGCAATCCGCGACTGATAATCGATGTTACGCACAACCGTAAGTCGTATCCTTTAGATTCGAGTCAGTTTAATCCGAGACCTGTGTCATTGCGACCGCACCGTCGCCGCGGTTCCAACGCCGTGACTCATGCACCGATCTGATACCCTGACCAGAAGATGTGAGCTGGCGTTTATTTCGAAGAAACGCCGCGCTTTCTCGATCCCAAGAGAATCTTTACACAATATCAAATCAATCCCATTAATCAATCAATCACATCAATCAATCAATCACTTCAATGTCAAGTAAAAGTAACCCATGCTTTCTCTCTCTAAAGTCAACTCTTTGTCACTCTCTCTCTTACACACCCATACCTAGTCAAGTACCACATCCATAACCTCACATCACTCACTCACATCTCCTTATAACTCTCTCTCCCCCTCTCATTTCCCAACACATTCCAAAGCCAAGCAAGAGCACCCCCACGTCCAAGCTCCTAAGTGAGAGAAGAGAGAGTTTGTGTGGCCCACTACCCCTTCCCAAATCCATCATCCTAGCCATCCATTTTCCATCTCCACCATCAAAGAGGAGCACAAGGAGGGTGGCGTTCCAACAGACCGAAGAGATCAACCGGTGGATGCTTTATAGGATAGGTTTTTCATGTTTTTATGATGGGCCAAGTGAGGCCCACCAATCAATTGTGTGGATCTCACTTTGGACCCTAAGATGTGGTCGATGGCCCACCTTGACTATCATTTAATGTATGATTGGATGCAAGGGAGGGCCCATAGTGTCGGGGTCCCTCCATCACACGTGTGTCCTACCTTCTCTCTCTCTCTCTCTCTCTCTCTCTCTCTCTCTTTCTTTTTCATTTTCCTTTTCTTGAGATGATATGATTGTGTGACCCACTTGAATGGACCCCACCATGAAGTAAGTATTTTATCCAAGCCGCCTATGAGTGGGGACCACCTTATATGTATTACACCCACAGCAACCACCATTTGGTGGCCCACCTAAACAGGGCCCACCTTGTCTAGCCGTTGCCCAAAACCGTCCAGCGTCTAGGGACGCTGGACGTTAGCTAAACAAAAAAAGAAAAAAAAGAAAAAAAAAGGGATGTTTTTTTTATTTATTTTGGGGCGGACTACTCATGCAGGCCCCACCTTGATGTATGTATTCAATCCACGCCGTCCATCCTTTTACCCGTATCATTTTAGGCGTTGAGCCGAAAAGTGAAGTCAATCCGGGATCCTGGCGGGCCATAGTCTCGTAGAGAGTGATTTTCACCGTTGAAACCTTCCCTGATATTTCTGTACACCGAAAAATATCCAATATTGGGCTTGATGGATGGAGTATGAGCTATGGAATCCATTGGGTGGGTCTGATTCATCAGATGCGGGCCCTACCACCGAAAAACCACAAAAAATGTGATTTTTAAAAAATAAAAATAAGGGCAGCAGCGGACAACGCCTGTGGCGCAGACAGCGCCTGCACGTGTAGCGGGCGGACGGTGGGCAGGAACCCACGGCTCCAGCCGTGGGCCCCACCTTGATGTTTATTTGAAATCCACACCGTCCATGAGGTGGACCACCCCCTGAGGTGGGTCCCCTCCGAAAATCAGCTTGATCCAGACCTCAGGTGGCCCACACCACACGAAACAGCGATGATTGAACTCTACCATTGAAACTATTTTGGGCCCATGGAAGTTTTGAATCAATATGATATTTATTTTTCTCATTTACCCAGGTCTGTGTGACCCTTTCAACGGTTTGGATGAAAAATAAATGTTATGGTGGGCCCCACGTGGAGCCCATAGTGATGTATGTGTCTTATCCCCACCGTCCAGGCGGACGGTGGGAGCCCATTGTAATGTTTGCGTTGTATTCCATCGTCCAGCGGACGGTGGAGCCCACGGTGATGTCTGTGTTGTATTCCACTGTCCAGTGGACGGTGGGTCCCACCTGGAGTTTTTACATGCGCCTGAAACTTGGGCTGAACCCTCAATCAAGTTGGACACCCATAATGGATGGGCTGGACTTACAAACCACATCTTTGTGGGCCCTCAAAATGATTATGAATGTTTTAAATGGTGCACGGCCCTCTCCACTTCTGCATGTGGTGTGGCCTGCACAAGTCACGGATTGACTTGATTTTTGAGACCCAGGCTTAGGATGGAATGGTGCATTTGGTTGATGGGGTAGATGTTTGAAACACATCACGGCGGGGCCCACACAACTCGACCTCATGGGACGTTAAAATCAGCTCTAACCCATTGTACCTTTTCCCATATATATATATATGTATGTATAATGGTGGGCTGTTTTGGGGCCCACCCATGATGCATGTGTTGCATCCAAACCGTCCACCATTCGGCAAGCATGTCTTAAGGCTTGAGGCTAGAAAAAAATGAGATAAATTTATAGTTCAAGTGGACCCCACCATTTGTTATTCATATGGTCCATGTGATTGGTCCCATTTTGACGTACTATGAGGCCCATAGGATTAGGCCCATTTGGTATATACAAGGCCCATGGGTGATGGCCATTGCAATGTACCTAAGGCCCATTGGTGAGGCTCATTGAGGTGGCCCACTTGATGAATATAAGGCCCATGAGATACGGCCCATTTTATGCATTTGAGGCCCAGTGGGATGTACCTAAGGCACATTGCAATGTGTGATTTCACCATGATTTATTTAATGGTATTTAAGGTGAGCTGGGCCTTGGGGACAATGTTGGTTTAACGTCCACATTGTAGGTGACAACGGTTAAATGTCCGCATTGTCACTCTTCCTAAAGGCCCACTGATAGGTCCATACTTGTACTCTGCAGTCCGTTTAGGCCCATCTTCACTTTGAGCAACTCCCATTATCATACCATAAGTATAGTGCTGCCCCATGATTCATGATCATACGCATCATATGCATGCTTGAGATGAGGGGTGACTGATCATAGCATATGCCTTCGGGCAGACTGTTACGGGCTCCCTAATAGGCGAAGTTGCCCTACATGAGCGCATGGTTTACGCAGGACTGTTGCATGACTGGTAGTGTGACTCATGCACTTGCATTGTGTGATTGTAGTTACTGTATGCCCTAGCGACACCAGGGCCATAGCCTCCACAGACACATCGTGGGTGGCTGGATTAGATACTGGAAATATTTGGTTCTAGCATACGGGTGCCATAGATATCCCTGGGTGAAAATTTCTAAACCCGATGGTACCAGAGAATGACTCCAACGTCGAGACCGAGTGGATACACGAGTGCGCAAGGGCCGTATACCAGTAGGCTGCGTCTCCCACTATGTCGTGGTCGGTTGGAAAGGGGTGTGACCTTACCCGCCTGAGTGAGGGGGTAATTTCTAGGTTGAGTTTGACCAGCTTGAGGAATCGGTCCGCTATCGACGAGCCGAGCCCGATATTGGTAGGCGGATAGTGAGGTCTCTTTCGCTCTTCCAGTTGTGCGTCCGGATAGGGACGGCAAGCTGGCGTAGGGTGTACTAGACCCCGGTGATTATCTAGACTGATAACTGTATTGACATGAGGATTTGGATGAGGATTGGCATGCTTGAGCTGCATCTTGCATCGCATGGTCTTGATATGACCGATAGCATTCATACCCTGCACTGCATAGCCTTGGTACGGATGTTTGCATTCATGTACTTATCAGCAGGTTTCCGCATTACTCTGACCTTACATTCTGAGCACGTTCGCACCCACCTACACCGCCCTCTAAGCTTTTTATAAGCTTATGCACGATTGATGCGTGCAGGTGACGCCAGGACGTAGTCGTAGCCTCGCCGCAGTTGGAGTGTGCAGCCGAGCTTCTGGAGTTTTTGTTATTTGCACTATCTTGTATTTCCTTTTATACACCTTATACTCAAAGTTTTTGATCATAGTGGATTTTGTGGTGGTGTTCTTGTGGTTATTGTTCGTGGGTTATGCTTGTGGTTATGCTCATTACGAATCAAATTGATTATTAAAAATCCTCCTTGTAGCATCCCAGGATCGGAACCTGGCGTATGGGCGCTGGGAGCCGAGAATGGGGTTCTACGGAGGCTATTGGCGCCGGATTCGGCGATCGAGAATTTTGTGAGCCCGGTTTCTGAGTTTGGGACGTGACAAAAAGGTACGTAGAAAACACCTCAAAGAGACCTTTTTTCTTGTCCAGTCACTGACTTAAGTATTGGAGGTTCCCCGGCTCTAGCCAGGGTCCCCTTTACATCTCCCTTGTGTAGGTAGCTAACGAGGAAGGAGGTGCATCAGGTTTTTTGCATCAACAATATCCAATACACAAAACTAATCATGGGCGTCCCATCTCTCATGGTGTGGCCATCCAAAGCAGTTAATCATAATTATTTTTCGGATCCATGATGAGCATGATGCCCATATACCTTATTGACAGGTGGATCATAGGACGTGGCTGGCCATTAGCCAAGTTAACCTTGCCGCCCAGCCATCGCATGTGGTAAGCCCAACCGAATTCCGTTCACCTTATGACTTAATAAAACAAAGAACTGTGGGCCTCACTTGGACCACTTAGAAATCTTAAGAGAACTATCCCTACATCTTCGTGTAGGGTTTTATTATTATCGCTAGAATTTAGTCAAATAGATATTATCAATTGTTAAGGTGCACCCATTGATGGACCTACAAAGATGTAGTCAACAAGAGAGTCAAAGATGACTATAGACCCTCCAATGTCTAAGTCAAGCTAATAGACTTTTATTAAAGGATTGAGCTTGGTTTGTTTGTTTACCTCTTTTCAATTGCAACGACTCTACTTATTAGGTCCTTTGGCGATTTTAATAATTGCGTATCCATGTAGGATCTGCTAGATTCACTAAATAGTCTTTATTAGGATGTGACTCTACTCTCAAAAATACTGATAAGCTTACATTGGTCAGCGTGATCTTTTGGTGGAATTATTCTCAATATTTCCTTTCTTTATTTGAGGCGGGATTCTCTCGAGATTTTCTATCTTGCTTTTGGTCGTAATAAATTTGGGTAGCTCGGGAAATGATTCTCCCTAGGCAATGATAAAGTCTCAGTACATGTTTATCATATTTTGAGAAATCTTGAGGTTGTTTGGATTTTAAAAAAATAAGTACAATTAAAAATAACGAAAATAAAAAAATAAAAAAATAATTAATTTAATTCTTTTTAAGCGGGTGTGATAAACACATTGGGACGTCGTACAACCAAGCACCATATTTGTAGAAAGAGAGAGAGGATGCTTTAATGGTAGTTAATGGGTAATTATTAAGGAAGATATGGAATTGGTTAAAAGAAATTTTAATATCTGAAATTTAAAAAATAAATAAAATTTGAAGTTTTTTTTTTGTTAAAATATTAATTATGGTTATTTTGTGTGCGGATATAGTCCGGTCAGACCTCACTAAGGTCTAGGGCTGTTCACAAGTCGAGCTTTGGCAAACAAGTCAAGCTTCAATATTGAGCACGAGGCCAAGCTCAAGCTCGAGCTCGAACTCAAGTACACCATGGACAAGCTGAGCCGAGCTTGGCCCACCTCGACTCGACTCGGCTCGATGCCCACCTCTACTGAGGTCTAATAGGTCCATGCATGTGTTGTACATCCATACTCTTGCGCATCTGTTTTGCCAACTCATTTTAAGTCATGGCCTCAAAAATGATGTAGATCCAAACCTAAAAGGGACCAAATCAAATAAAACATTGATCATTATGTTGGGTTTTGGATTGCGGAATCACATAGAGATGGATCTAAAATAGCAATCCGAGAGCACCAAGCAAACACAAGATAACACAAAGATTTAATGTGGAAAACCCTTTCGGGGAAAAACCACGGCACAAAGCGACAAATTTTCACTATGAAAACAGAAATTATAAAGAAAAAAAACTTATCCAATTCAAACAAGTTTGAATCTCACCCTTACTTCACCATTCACAGACCTTAAAACCTTTTTAGAAAGCCTTATAATCCCTTAGAATAATCCCTTTCAATCCCGTTTACACCCATATATGTAGTTTTAGGAAGAATCTCAAACAAAATCAGAAAGAAGCATAAACAAAATCCGAAATAAATCCTCCACTTTCGCAGTTGCACAAAAAATCTGTACGGATTTTGATTAGATTTAAAACACCAAATACAGTACATTAAACGTCTATTGTAATACTTATTCGCCAACAAAACCTTTATATCCTACCAAGGGCGTGGTGGAGCCTACTAAATGGGCGGCCCGGATCATTTGTAATCATATTAAGATAACACGTGTAAGCTTTGGATGACTGCATTCATGGAGTCGTTGGTTAAGGTAGCTTGCTCCTTTAAAACCGGGAAACATCGTAGAAGCCGTTCTCGTACGTACTAGAGTTTATTTCGCTTCCGAAGCCTTCGACCCACTCACCGGGGCGCATTCGCTGAGATGGTCCTATGATTTTCACAGTCCATATTATATATCTTCACCGCATAAATAATTTATTACCCTAAAATCTTGCTTTAATAATAATCCTAACCTTTGATCTTGTATGGTTGAATATGACACATTGAAAGTTCTTTTCAATTGTTCTGAATTCATTTACAGAGAGCGATGGTAAAATTCATCCTTTTTCATTGTTCTGAATTCTGCAACATGGACAGTTAAGATCAATGGAACAGTCATCATGTGGGTCGCAGCGGGCCGCAACAGACGCTTGATCATTAGTCGCTAAGGGATGCTTTTCTTAAGGAACCGCTTACTCCGGCAAACTGAGAGTCACTTGAGTTGAACTTTCATGAGATCCACACCGTCCATCAGGCACGGTGCGTTATATTAACCATTGATCCAGAAAATCATTATAATCCAACACTAAATTAGACCACAACATAGGAAGGAGTTGGGATGGAATGCATATCGTTAATTTCGCGTTGGACCTACGGTGTTGTTTATAAGGCATCCAACCCATAGGATGAAAGAATTACACAAATTAAAGCATTCCAGTACTTATGTAGGCCATATTACATTATAGGCTTTCGTTATAATTTTATTTTTTTTGAGGTGGTGCATCTGGGTGTTGTATCGACGTGATTTTTGATATCGAGCCGAAACAAGTGGTGGTGTGGCTGATGGACGGCTGGATTTCTTGCACGTTACTTCGATTGTCCACATTAGAGAAAGTAACACCTGGCGATAGGTTGGGAAGCGTTTTCCTTTCTCGAACAGTTGAAAGTTCATACTCCACAGTGCGCGTGTGTTGGCGTTTTAAACATGACAGTTAATAGAAAGCTGTTAAGAGCGTTTCTGTACGACAAGTGGATCCCTCGATTTTCGAACTACCTTCAGACTTACAGCTGGAGTCGAAAGCAACGGCTCCGCTCCCCTCAAACTAACGGCCTGGATGACAGCATCTCATTCCATAGGGTGCAATATAAAAAGGCTAACGCGATTAACATCGCCTCATCCACGGCAGCTGGGGCCCACACCAGGCTGGAAGAATCTCACGTGATAGGCTTTGAATAGTTGACTGGAGCTACACGACAAACGATGCAATCATTCTCGGCCGCCCACGTGGCTACCCTTCCCGATTTTCGGCCGCGCTTTCTAATTATCTAATGGACGGATTTTCCGGAAAACGGAAGCAGTTGGGCAGTTGGAGTGGGAGCTGTTTTGTCGCTTTCGTGGTCCTCACAGCTGGCAAGCATTTCCACACACCGACTTGCTTTTCGTGGGGCCCACTTCAAAGCGGGATTTCTCTTTCGCGATAATATTTTCCCGCGTGGAGCTGCCGACTTGATGATGTGACGTGGCAGTGCTAACGTGTGAAAACAGAACGCTGTGGATGAGTCTGCAGCCTCATGTACGACGCCTGTACAGTCCAGACCGGACGCGGTTTAGGTGGTGACCCCAACACCATACAGCTAGCTGGTATCAATGCTATGTGGCCCCACCATGATGTATGTGTTTTATCTACGCTGGTTATCCTATTTTTTCAGCTAATTTTAGGGCACGCTCTTAAAAGTGAGGCAGATCCAAAAGTTGTGGATCAATCTTTTGTTTTCTCCCTTCATTCAGGTTCATCTAACATTATTTACAGGTTGGATGAAAAATAAGTATTACTGTAAACCTTTGGAAGGTTTCAACGGTGGATATCACTCTTCCCACCATTTCTTATGGTGTAGTCCATTTGAGCATTATACGTGTTTCATTTTTGGGTTCATACTTTAAAATAAAATAACCAAATGGATGGACAGTGTAAATAAAACAGATACATCTTAGTAGGGTAGGCAGAGCTTTGACACAAGCTAGATGGCCGGTGTTCGGGTCATCAGCCAAACTTCATCAGTCTAGGTCAGACTGTGGGCCACCTCTAGTCTCTACGTAATGACATGTAGTGCATGATCGGGTCCTGACTCTTACCCGGTTGTAGACTCTTTGGAGTTTCAACACCGGGTCAAGTGTTCGAGTACCCGTGGTGGTGAAATTCCCACGGCGTGCGTGTGTGCGTGTGGCGTGAGTGTGTGAAAAAAAAAAAAAATATATATATATATATATATGTAGTGCATGATCATAGACATTTATTAACAGTATAGTTCGTCTCAACTTTTTGTTTGCAAACTACTAATTTGATGGGTGGGATGGAACGATTGGTATAATTTCTGGCCGTAGCCCAGCAAAGCTGACCTCAGTAGATGGTTATACCATAGCTGACAAGAGGCAAAGTGTCCACACGAGACGAAAACACACCGTACAAATTTTGCCATTCTGTCAAAGCAGTTAGCCGTCACCATCATACCAACGTCATGGTCGTCTGTTCAAGAATCAAGACAGCCATCGGTGGGCCACAATGGATGGGCCGTGGAATGACCAGCTGTGCTTCCAACCTAAAGGTCACTGGTCACCTACAGCCAAGTTACCACATCTTGCGCACCGTACAATCATTCCCCCCCAGCATGCTTGCTTGCGTAGTACCTCACCGCCATGAAAAAAGGACAACGGTAGCCGGTAGGCCCCATTGCCTTGTGCACAAATCAGGCTGTCCCGCTCCTTAGGTGGGCCACACCTTTTGAATCAATACACAACAGACGGTAGGATTCAGCATACATGTGAGGTGTACCACACGAGCGGATCAGCCCGACTTCTAACAATGGTGATCTCCATGGTGGGCCGCACGGCTTTGACGGTACTGATTTACCAAATAAGTGAAGCTTGGGGGGAAAAGATGTTACCGTACCATAAGTTGTGGTACACATGACTATGGGTGGTCTGGTCTGTTAAACCCAAACCGGGCTTTGGCCTATCTTAAATAATGGGCTTCGTATGCATGCATATCCCATCATGGCGTTCTCAGGACCCCATCTGAGCTGGGTAAAGGCCTTTCTGTGGCTGGGATGCAGCAGAACAGTCCTAATTTCAGGCCCACGTCATGGACCCATTACTACTGGTGAAGACAACCTTTTTTTTTTTTTTTTTAATCCATTTAAATGACGTTTGCGTGCCGAAAATCACCCAACTGGCCTGATTTTCGGAATGTGGCCCACCCATTTTTTAGGTCTGACATACATATTTTGATTCGCCTGGTCTAACGGCGGTGATGAAACCTTGATTGCAATCTTAACGGACCTGGTCTAATCAAGTTCTCACGTTTGTTACCCATCTGTCCTACGAGAAAGCTCTTCAATAGTAACTTTCACACGTTTAACCGTAAACGGATGCTCCTCAATGGCCATTTCTGTCCAACCAGGTTTTGTAGGCCCGAGAAAACATTTTGATACTCTGGAAGAGTATGATGGATGATACACGCTCGGAAACACATACAAATTACTTAGAAATTGCATACGTGGATACAAGTAATTCAAATTAAACTATCAAAATTGTGGGCCCCAGTCTAAGCGTGTCATGAACTAAAAATTAAAGTTATTTGATCACCTGACAACTAGTTTGGTGGACTTTTATGGACGGTTCAGAATGAAAAAACATCCAACGGTTCTATTTCAATAAACGCTTGTGCACGAATGAGAGGTTTGTATTGTTCAACCGATCTGACTCTCGGACGCGACTTAGCAACAGAGGGTTCCACAATTTTGTCGGTTTAATTTATGCCATTTTTTAGTGCCTGCATATCAAGCGTCATACTCTGCCAGAGTATTAAATAACTCCCTTGCGCCAAAGTGGCACACGTGCAAAATCTGAACCGTTTAGCCCCCAACTGTGAATCGAGCTGTTCCTCTCGTTCAATAGTCCACGCTCACCTGAATTTTGGGCTAGGGCCCATCCATCTACTGTTTGGAGAACCGAACGCGTGGCTTAGACGCGAATTTTCCTCTACGGGTGGTTTCGCACACTGTACTCGATTTACAATGCCGGAATCCATATTTTGGTAGTCCAGACCATCGTTCTATCTGACCCCACTGGTGATCCACTAAGCTTTGATAATCTCCAGGACAGGACAATCCAACCGTTCGATTTATGGCCCACAAGTAGATGGTTGGAAAGATATTGCAACTTTACCTACGACTGAAAAAGACCCAAGATTGGGAAAGCGGATTGCCTGTGGTACCCGCTGTTGATGCAAAAATCTGGTTCACCCTCTTTGGACCTTCGAGCACCTGCACACGAAGAAGACAAAGGAGACCCTGGCTAGAGCAGGGGACCCTCCGATGCCAAAGTCAGGCTAGGAATCTGGGTCTTACTATATTGAGGGAGTCTGGGTGAGAATTTTGTGCGTACATTTTAGATGATGAAGGCCTCCCTTTTATAGCTGCTGGAGCGTTTAATCGTAGGAGGATTCTTCTCCTGATCTTGTGCAATCGAAGAGGATTCTCTTCCTAGGATCGCGGACACAGGATGACACTCGTCCGCGATCTTCGTCGATCCCGAAAGCTTCGGGATCGGGGATCTTATCCCAAAACGTTCGGGACAGAAATCCGGTTTTCACGTGTCCTTTAGCTAGTTCCATTGGGAGGGTCGGCCCGATGCATCCTCGATTACATTGCGGTTCTTCGTCCGAGGCGAGTTAACTTTTCGTCTCGGTTTATAGAGTTCTTAACCCGCCTCGGATCCGGCGTGCCCACCGCCTCGGATTCGGCGTAGTGCTTCCCAAGCCGAGACACCCGGATCCGAGTCTCGGACTTAGTATTTTTGTCCCCAACGGTAAGCCCCTTACTCCGTGTGTCTCACGTGACACTCGGGAGTAACGAGTTATGAGTCGGTTCATGACACTGGTCCGAGGCAATAAGTACATTTAATGCATCTGTGCTATCTTTGATAGGAGACGATTCGATTTCGACAACGCATGCGCGCAAGCAACCGTCAAGTCGCTCATCCCGCCAATGAGGGTTGGACACGTAGCTAGGGCATTATTGTCGTCGTCGACGTGCGCCACGTGTCGAGCCGGGGAGTCGATGGGCGTCGAATCATTTCCTCATTAATTGCTTAGGCGTGAATAGCAATCTTATAAAAGGGTAAGGGTCCCGCATTTCAAACTACTATTGCCGTTCCGCTTTTCATTTCTTTTGGAGCTTTTTCGGTCTTCGGTCTTTCCTTTCCTTCCCTTCCTCTTTGCTGTGTCACGCTCTTCGCCATTTCCGTTTTTCTCCCTTCTTCCGGTGAGTCTCTCCTTCCTCTTTACTTAGTGATAATGGCGACTAGGGGTTCTCAAAGTCCCCAGGAAGGAGTTTCGGAGGAGATGAAGATAAGCGCAACGTTTTGGAACGTTGCGGAATCGCCTTCTTTATTAACGGAGATGGCAGTTGATGCTAACACTGCTTTTCTCTCTGAGAGGGTCACCGAAGCCCCGGCAGAGCGCCCTGCTCCTGTTAACCCTTCTCGGGGTGGATCCTCTTTAATAACCCGTCCGGGAAGGCCCAATTGTCCAAGGGGCATGGAGGAAGAAGAGGAAGAAGAGGAGGAAGAAGAAGAGATAGTGATTGCCGAGAGAACCTCTAAGTCGGTTCCTGCTGATAAGTCGGCGCGTGCCGAGTCTGAGGGAGAAGGATCGGGGGATGACTTAAGCGGGTCGGTTCCTTCGGTCCTAACTGAGGCGGATTTAGACAGAATCCGAATCGGGTATCATATCCCCGAATCAGTTATCACTTATCTCCCTCGTCGAGGTAAGTTTTTGCTTGGGATCATCCTCCTCTGGGGCAAATCGCGGTTTACCAAGTCTCAATGCAATGCGGCCATGTACGTCGCCCCTTCAACCCATTGTCCAGGGAGTTTTATCTCAAATTCGAATTGCACCGGGGCAAATAGTTCCGAATGGGTGGAGGAACTTACTCGGGTGTGCGATGCTTTTGTGGGGTGAGATGGGAACGGCCGGGTTAACGATCGACAATTTCTTCACTTATACCAAGTGCGCGTGAATCCGAACTACCCCGGCTTTTACGTCTTCGCTGCTTGGCGGGGCGGAGGCGGCTCCCTAATAACTGACCCTCCCACTTCTAACAAACACTGGAGAGAGCGTTGGTTTTGGGCCTGTGGCCGTTGGGAGTCGGCTGAATCCGGGTCCTACGAGGCTCGTGTCCCTCGGTCGTTTCAAAGAGCAGGTGACCTGGCTCTCCTTGCTTGCCCTTCTATGTTTTTTGTATTATACTGAGTCTGACGAGCTTGTGTCTGACAGACATCCCCAAGAAGCGGCAAAAGCTCGGTTCCAATGCTTCGGCCCGGATCAAAGAGTTGAGGACGCTGGATCCGGCAGATAGGTCTTGGAAAGTGCTTTTACAGCCGGAGCGTCTTCACCTTGCAGGTCTAGACTCGGCCGTCACAGGTAATTGAGAATGTACCTTTGTGTATCTTCTGAATTTTCCCTGACTTGAAGTTCTTTCTTTTCTTTTATTTCAGATTTTGCCTGAAGCTCGTCCTCATTTGCGGATTGTTCAGGAGCCGGCCCCCCCTCATGGGGCGGCCCCTTCCGAGCCAACCCCCTCAAGACCGGTCCCTTCAAAGATGCCAGGGCTCGTCCTCCTCTTAGGATGGTTTCGAAATTGAAGGCTCCTCCGCGATCGGTCCTTCGTCGGAACCTCGGCTTAGAAGGAAAAGGGAGGGTAGCGCAAAAGGAGAAGAGCCCGCGAGGTCTTGCTCCTCTGTCGTCGAAAATTCCGGATCCCGATCCGGAAGAGAGGAGTGGAAGCGACCGAGGCCGCTACCTTGGAACCTCGGGCGGCACGACTCGGGACATGTTGCGACGGAAGTCCGCGCGGCGGGAGGAAGAGACAGAGGCTGCGTCTTCCGGAGGGGAAGAAGAGACGAGGACCGCATCCTCAGGGGAAGAAACGAGCCGGGAGGGGCCGTCCATTTTGCAAAGATGGTGTCGGGGATGGTTCCTCGGGCCTTAGCCCATGGGAGCGAAAAGGAGTTCGTCGGCCTCTATAACGCTCCTTCGTCTCAAACCGTTGGCCATGCAAAGCAAGGGTGCTTTTGAACTTGCTCCTGCTTGGTTAAGGCACAGTAAAGAGTTATCCTCGGCCCATCGGTGTGAGGCCCTTCTCTCGGAAGTCGAAGGGCGACGCGAGCGCCGAGATACAAGTTGGCGTCCCGATGGGCGAGGCGGGCCTTGCCGGGAAAGTGCGCCGAAGACGCGAAAGGCGAGGCGACTTCTTCCAAGAGAGCCCTTGATGAAGCGAGGGCCGAAGTTGCTCGAGTGTCGCTCTCCTTTCCGGGGGCGAAGAGGAGAACAGCGAATCCTTGCAGGCCCACGCTTCTGTGCAAATGACTTGGCTCGGGCTAAGCTTGAGGCGGCGGGACTTATCCGGAGGCCAACGAGAAGACTCAAGAGGCCGAGAAAGCTAGGGATCAAGTCGTCCAAGCATTTCTTGAATCCGAAGAGTTCGAGGATGAGAGGGATCGCTTGTTTCAAAGCGGATTTCTTGAATGTATTAAGGACATAAAGAAATCTTTCCCGACCTTGATCTCTCGGAAATCGAGGGTGGAGCCTTAGAATCACGAGAATCAGGATCTTCTTCTTGAAATCACTTGGTGGGGAAGAGGTCGGCATTTGTGAGAATGCTTCGGGGACCGCTCCGACCGATGGGATGGCCGGGGCCCCTTATATGTGTCTCCTTATATGTTTTTTTTTTTTTTTTTTTTTTTTTACATGTTGTACTCGGATGTGGTTGATGAATGAAAGAAAACACTTTAGTTTTATTTGACTCGGCTTTGATCTTGCTTAGTCAGAATCTTTACATTGAGCGAGTTAAAGATAGTAAGTCTTGAGATGTTCGGCGTTCCACGGATGAGGCGATTGCCGTTTAGATCTTCCAATTGGTATGTTCTGGCCGGATGGTACCCGAGACAATGTAGGGTCCTTCCAGTTTGGTCCTAATGTGCCCGACCCAATTTCCTTAGTATTCGGGAATACTTTTCGGAGAACCATATCTCCCATCCGAAATCGTCTGATCTTAATTCGGGCATTGTAGAACCGTGCCACTTGTCGTTCTTGGGGCTTCACACGTGCGTAGTCGTGCTATTTCCCTTTGTTCGTCGGGAGGTCGAGTCGAGTGCGAGGAGTTCTTCGTTTTCCTCCTCGTCGAATGAAGTGATTAGGGCCGAAGGCGGCCGATTTTTTCAACGGGAGTGACGGACCGAACCGTAGCGAGTGAAAAGGGAGTTTCTCCCGTGGCGGTTCGGGCTGTGGTTCGGTAGGCCCAAAGAATTTTCGGGAGCTCTTCCGCCCACGCTCCTTTGGCTCGGTCGAGCTTTGTCCGAAGATGCTGCTTGACAATCTTATTAACCGCCTCGACTTGCCCATTAGTTTGAGGGTGATGAGGTGAGGAATAGACGTTTCTGATTCTGAGGTTGTTGCACATATCGCGAAAACTCCTGTTGTCGAATTGTCTTCCATTATCTGTAATAATGGTATGGGGTACTCCGAACCGGCAGATAATGTTTTTCCAGACGAACTCGGTGATCTTCTGCTCGGTTATTTTGGCTAATGGCTCGGCCTCGGCCCATTTCGTGAAATAATCCACTGCTACCACGGCGAACTTGGTTTGACCTTTTCCCATAGGGAGTGGACCTATGATGTCAATACCCCATTGTGCAAAGGGCCAGGGACCAGTCATTGGCGTTAGCGCTTCGGGGGCTCGTCTCGGGATTGCTGCGAATCGTTGACATTTGTCGCATTTTTGGACGAGCGTGCGAGCGTCGTGTTGAATAGTGGGCCAGTAGTATCCCTGTCGTAAAACCTTGTGGGCGAGAGACCTTCCTCCAGAGTGGTTTCCGCAGATTCCTTCATGGACTTCACGTAATACGTAATTCGCCTCACCGGGTGTGAGGCACCGAAGCAACGGAGCGTAGTAACCTTTCTTATAGAGGGTATCGTTGAGTACGGTGTAACGGGAGGCTCGGAACTTAAGTCGTCGGGCCTCGGCACGATTTTCAGGCAGTTCCCCCTTGTCAAGGTATTGGCGGATTGGATCCATCCAGGATGGTTCCGAGTCGATGGCATGGACAGTCATAGTAATTGATTCATTTATGCTTGGTTTATCGACGTATTCCACGGGGACGGACCTGGGTATGTCATCTTCATTGGCAGAGGCGAGCTTTGCTAATAGGTCGGCTTTGCCATTTTCCGTACGAGGGATCCGAGTGACCTGACAGAGTTGAAATCCGTTGATAAGTTCTTTTGCTTTCTCCATGTATGCTCTTAATTGGTCTTTCCGTGTCTGGTATACACCGGTCACTTGATTCACGACCAATTGAGAATCGCTGAACACACTTAAGTGCGTGACTCTCATGCTAGCGCGAAGTCGGAGACCGAGCAAAGCGGCAATGCTTCATATTCCATTTGTATTGTTCGAGGCTTGGAATCCAAGTCGCAAGGCATACCTTGTATGTAAGTATGATCGGGGTTTCTAGTACAATCCCAGCCCCACTTGCCTTCGAGTTGGAAGAAGCGTCGACAAATAGTTTCCAGGGGAATAGGCGGGGTAGGGGTGGTGTAGCGGCCACTGTATTTGGGCCTATGACATCCTTCGGCATATCGTTGGATTTGTGAGATCATTTGGTGGGGTTCCATCAAAGAATAAAATCACAACAGACTTGTCCTTTGATTACGCCCGGCTTGTATTGAATATCAAACTCACTTAGTTCGATAGCTCATTTCGTGAGTCGGTAGGAAGCTTCTGGTTTTGCAAAACTTGGCGAAGAGGTAGATCGGTCATCACGATGATAGTATGGGCATGGAAATACGAAAACTGAGTCGGCGAGAGAGAAGTTATTAGTGCCAAGGCTACTTTTTCAAGTTTGGGTATCTTGTCTTGTCTCTGTGGCAACAACGCTTTGCTAACGTAATATACCGGAAAATGCTTTCCTTCGGATTCTCGTATCAAAGCCGAGCTAACGGGCTGCCTCGGATCTTGCTAGATACGGACGAGGGATTCGCGATTCGGGCTTTGATAAGAGGCGGAGAGCCGAGATATGATTTTATTTGTTAAAATGCCGCTTCGCATTCTTGTCCATCTCATTGTTTGTTGTCCTTTCAATGCTTGAAGAAAGGGAGACACTTATCCGTGGCTCACGGACGGAACCGATTAAGTAACACTTGACCCTTCTGTCAACCTTTGGATGTCCTTAATGGTTTTAGGGGATTCCATTTCGACCAAAGCCTTTATCTTCTCGGGGTTTGCTTCTATTCCTCGCCGACTAACCAAGAAACCGAGGAACTTTCCTGAACTCACCTTCAAAGCACATTTATTCGGTTAACTTCATCCGAAACTTCCGTAGGATGAGAAACATTTCTTCCAGGATCATTTACATGATCCGCCGCGTGTATACTCTTGACAAGCATGTCGTCGATGTATACTTCCATGGTTCGACCTATAAGCCGAGCAAAGATTTTGTTAACTAATCTTTGATAAGTTGCACCGGCATTCTTCAAACCAAATGGCATCACTCGGTAACAATAAAGACCTTTGTCGGTGACAAAGGTAGTTTTTGATTTATCATTTTGATGCATTACAATTTGATTATATCCCGAATACGCATCCATGAAGCTCAGAAGCTCGTGTCCGGCCGTACTATTTACTAGCTGATCTATCCTTGGAAGCGGAAAACTATCCTTCGGGCGGGCTTTATTTAGGTCGGTATAGTCGTCTGGACTCGCCACTTCCGTTGGATTTTTTTTACCAAACACGACATTCGCGACCCATTCTGGATAGTGTATTTCTTCTATGAAATTGGCCTGGAGGAGTTCTTTGACTTCTTCTTCAATGATGGCATATCGTTCGGGCCGAGCGGTCGTCGCTGTCGGATCGGTCGAAATGACGGGTCGACGTTGAGTCGGTGGGTCATCACAGATGGGTCAATCCCGGCATATCGTCATGGCACCGAGGCGAATACATCGGCGTACCTACGGAGCGAGGGCTATCGGTTTGTCTTTCAAGGGGGAGTTGTAGAGACGAGCCAATTAAATCTTGTCTTTGATGCATCTGTCTCGACCAAGGGGACCGAGATGAGGTCTTCAACCCACCGTCCTCGTTCATGACTCTCGCCGAGGGTCCAACGGTCGATCGTTGAGATGTCGATTGGATTTTTGTCGGTGATCCTTTCACGGCTATCATGTAACAACGCCTCGCGTCTTCGATCTCCTTTGACAACTCCTATTCCCGACTCAGGTCGAGAATTTTAGTGAGAGATGGTATGTGGATACCACGGCACGAAGGAGACTTAGAGAGGGTCGGCCGAGTATGGCGTTGTATGCGAAGGTTGATCGACGACCAAGAAATCCACCATCATCGTCTTCGATGTGGGAGTGCTGGCGAGTGAGTGGCAGTGCGAGACAATTCCTTCAGCAATACTTGTCCCCAGGAAAACCCGATTAACGGGGTCCGAGCTGGGACGTAACATAGATCGTTCGATTCCCATTTTATTGAACGCTGAGTAAATAACACGTCAAACGAGATGACCCAGTATCAACGAGTATCCGGAACACTTTCCAGGTTAGCGATAGTCGAGTGATAATCGGTGCGTCATCGTGGGGGTGATAGATACCTCGCTAGGCGTCTTCTCTGTGGAACGAAAGACAATATTTTTCCCTTTTCTTCTCTTTTAGCCCCTATAACCATAAGGCTCGGCCTCTGGGGCGACTAAGTTTTCTTGCATGGTTCCTTCCGGCATTGTTTGAGTCGCCCCCACCTCGCAGGCAACCGATAATTGTCGGATTTCTTCCATCGGTGACTCTCGGTTGGGCGTCCCTCGGATTCCGCGCCTTTAACCGCATGTTCTTTGAGTCGGCCGTCCTTTATGAGTCAGATTCGATTTCTTCTTTTGATGACGGCAATCACTCGTGTTATGCCCATGATCACGATGATAGTGACAGAGTATTTATCCTTGTCCGCCGATTAGGATTGCTTTTGAGCTTATTGGGCCAGTGAACGAAACCTTCGCTTTTGATTTCCATCAATACCTGCTCCTGAGTTTTGTTCAGGGGGGTATATGTGGAAAAGCTGCGATCTGGTCGTTTTCCTGATCTTCGCTCATTATGCGCTTGATCATCCTTACGTTTCCTTCCCCCGGTCGAGTCGGCCTCCTTTTTGACCGACTCTTTGACCGAAGTTTTAGTTTCACGCAGGATTCGCGTTTCTTCGGCGTTTGCATATTTATCCGACCGTGCCATAAACTCTGCCAGAGTATCGGGCGGAGTTTTGTCTAAAGATGCCAAGAATGACTTATCTTTAACTCCTTGCATGAGCGCATTGAGAGCCGTTTCCTCCGAATGTTTCCGAACCTGAAGGGACTCGAAATTGAAACGCTTTATGTAATCTTTCAAGAAATGAGCTCTCCACCTTCGAACTATGTTGTTCGGATGTGCGGGGGCTTCAATTTTTCCGCCGATGAAGTTAGTAAGGAAGGCGTCGCTCGGCTCGGCGAATGAGCTAATGGACTTTGGGCTTCAAGCTGTTTGAACCACGGTCTAGCTACATCATCAATGTAAGAGAAAAGGCCCGACACATCACCGCATCCGAGGCGTCATGGAGCTCCATATATGTTCGAAGCATTCGATATGCTCCGTTGGGTCGGTTTTGCTGAATGAAGGGAGTGATTTGAGGCAACCGAAACCTCTCGCAACCGAGCCGCCATTACCGAGTCCACAAAGGGGGACGCCTTTGCCTCGTATCGGTTGGATGCATATTTCGACTATGCTTCATGTCCGCCATTTCTTTCGCCATTTCTTCCCGCACTTCTCTTTTAAAGTTTTGAATATCGGCTTTCCACGGTTCACTAATTTCTGCCGTGCCTTCTTTGAGGAGGTCGGATGCGCCTTCTTCGCTCTATCTCGTGCCAGAAGGTCGGTTGGGAGAGCAAAGATGCATTGGGCGAGTGAGTTGGCTCGGCCGGTTCGAGACGCCTTGGTGTTGGCTCGGCCGAAAAGATTGTGGTGCGAAAGTTGAGGATCCCGTTTGCAGTCGGTACGTGTGCCGTTTCTCCTCGAGAAGGCGGGAGAGGTACGCATTTGCCGTGATACATTCGTTCTAACATCGCTTCATCATATTCATATCGATCGGATTTCTTGGACCTCTGATCCAACCGCCCATCGTTCCGACCTCGCCGATTGTTGCTTGTTACCGTCGCTCCTCGTTGGCGGTTGGCCGGTGGTTACGGGCTGCGGGATCGCTCCCGGACTGCTGGCCCCAGTAACCGCGATCTCATTTAGATCTTCTTCTCTCGGGACCGTCCTTCTAGTCATCACCATGGGATGCAACAAAGGAATATGGGATGGCTTTGTTTTTACAGGTTCCCACAGACGGCGCCAACCGTTGATGCAAAATCTGGTTCACCCTCTTTGGACCTTCGAGCACTGCACACGAAGAAGACAAAGGAGACCCTGGCTAAAGCGCTTGTGGGGACCCTCCGATGCCAAAGTCGGGCTAGGAATGCGGGTCTTACTATATTGAGGGAGTCCGGGTGAGAATTTTGTGCGTACCTTTTAGATGATGAAGGCCTCCCTTTTATAGGCTCATACTTGGAGCGTTTAATCGTAGGAGGATTCTTCTCCCGATCTTGTGCAATCGAAAGAGGATTCTCTTCCCAGGATCGCGGACCAGGATGGCACTCGTCCGCGATCTTTCGTCGATCCCGCAAGCTTCGGGATCGGGGATCTTATCCCAAAACGTTCGGGGAAATCCGGTTTTCACGCACGTGTTTCCCTTTGGCTAGTTCCATTGGGAGGGTCGGCCCGATGCATCCTCGGACCATCGGTTCTTCGTCCGAGGCGAGTTAACTTTCGTCTCGGTTTATAGAGTTCTTAACCCTGCCTCGGATCCGACGTGCCCTGCCTCGGATCCGACGTAGTGCTTCCCAAGCCGAGGCACCAGATCCGAGTCTCTGGACTTAGTATTTTTGTCCCCAACACCCGCCACAGGGATCCCTGTGGAACAACGTAGCCCAAGCTCTTGGGGGGCACTGCGATATATGTGATTTATCGACGCTGTCCATGCAATTTTTCAGCATATTTTAAGGCATCAGCCCAAAAATTATTCAGATCCAAAGCTCAAGTGGACCACACCACAAAACAGCGGGGGATTGAACGGTCACTGTTGAAAACTTCTCCGGGGCACAGAAGTTTTGATCAAACTTATATTTGTGTTTTACGTTCATCCCGGTCTGTGTGACCTTACGAAGAGATTGGATGGAAAAGCATTAGGAATTTTTTAACGGTGGGCGTTCATTTCCCACTGTTTTCTGTGCTGTGGTCCAACTAAGTTTTGGATCTGCATTAACTTTAACTTGCGTCTAAAATGATCTTACAAAATGATGGACGGCGTGGATAAAACATATACATCAAGGTAGGCCACACAGAGCTTGGACCACGTGGTGCCAAAGGGATATCCGACAGGCAAGCCGCTTCCCAAGATTGGTAGGATAACATGGGTCTTCCGGGTCTTCCAATCGTGGGCAGTTTTGAGGCGAGGCGGAATAGCTACTGACAGGTTGAATAGCCGAGATTCGCCACCGAAGTGACGTCACCAAGTTCTGTGGGCCCACTGTGATGTATGTGGCCCCACTATGATGTATGTGCTTTATTTACACCGTCCATCTACTTGGAGATTTAATTTCAGGGCATCAGTTAAAGAATGAGGTATGTAGTTGACCCGCCACGAAAAAAAATAAGTGGAGAGATTGATGCTTACCGTTGACACCTTCCTAATGCTCACCTTGATTTTTATTTGAAATCTAACCTGTTCACGAGCTAACACAGACATGAAAAAAGGGAAAAAACAAATATTTGCTTGATCAAAAACTTTCGTGGCCTATCTAAGTTTTTAATGGTGGGTGTCACTGTTCCCACTGATTTCTGCAGCGAGGTCTACTGGAGATTTCGATTTGACTCATTCCTTGGATCTTTATCTAAAATTACATTTCCAAATGGATGGACGACTTGGATACAAAACATACATCATGATGGCCCTACATAAGTTGATGACGTCACTTCGGCAGCAGTCTCGCTACTCTAACGCCTCCGTACCCAATCCGCGTCCGCGGAAACAGATTGGCTACTTGGCCGGTGGTGGGTGCTATGTGGCCCCGCCATGATGTATGTGTTTCATTCTGCCGTCCATCTATGTTTCTAGATCATTTTATAGTATGAGACCAAAAATGAGGTATATCCTAATTTCAAATGGACCACATTAGAGGAAAACAGTGTTGAATGAATGTTGACCATTAAAAACTTTTTGGAGTCCAAAAAAGTTTTGGATCAAGCTGATCTTTGTTTTTTTCCATTCATCTGGGTCTATATGACCTAATCAACAGATTGGATGTCAAATAAACAGTACAGTGGGCCTTAGGAGAATTTTAATGGTGGATATCCAATCACTATTGTTTTCTTGTGGTGTGGTCCACCTGATATTTATATTCCTATCTTTTTTGTAGCAGGCCCTAAAATGATCTTAAAAAATGGATGAATGGAATGGATGAAACACATACATCATGGTGGGCTCAAAAAAGTGTCCCATGTTAAAAGCTGGGATGCTTATAAAGCAAGGGATAATTTAAAATAATAATTACACAGTGTGTTCTCAGACTCCCATCACCCAAAAATTTCAACAGAAAGTTATGGAGCGCTGTCTTTCTTATGCGTTAACAAACACCACTAAATATGAAATATTTTCGGAATTCTGCGTTAAGTACATATATTCAGCATTAACAAACAGGCCCTTCCTGTGAAAGGCTTTCTCAGTAAATCCGCGTCCCGGCAACAGCCATTGGTTTAGGTCCGGGTTTTTAACCGGTCGGACAGGGTGAATGAGAACGGGCCTATCCAAGACATTGATTTGTCCGGTCCAGTCAAGCCCATTAGCCGTGTCAAAGAATCAGGTAGCCCAAGCCCATTTCATCAACCTTTAGCGCCAGACCAAATCCAACTCCATGGGCTCAAAACGGACCGCACACGGTCCATCAATGATGGACCACACCCCTAATACACGAGAGTGACACGAGTTGCACCATAATTAGAGATGGAAATTTTTTTATAGGAACAGGGTTCATCATTTAAACTACTCGGTCAAGCATATCAAGCTAGGCTTAATAAAAATGGAATTTTCTCATTAGGGCCCCGTCCTATGCCGGCCCAGACCATTGTATGGTGCAATTGCATGTAATCCGTAGAGCCGTCCACATATATTAAAAACCGTTTTAGTGGAGTTCTACGTGTTATTGACTTACTATTATTCCTATAGTGTAAGTGGACCAGAAGGTCGTGTTGACTTGAAGACTCTACAGGAATCGACTCGATATTTAATTATTACAAAATTAATATATATTATTAAGATGTAATACATTTCAAATAGCTATATGAAAATAAGTAATAAAAAAACAAAAGCATTAGCTGAAACAAATCCATTATTGTGCTAGTTTAGAGTGTCAATTTCTTGTCTGGGGGATTTGAATCTTGCTTACCCCCATTCATGTCTTTTATGGAAAAAACACACACTCAAAGTGAGTGATTGACTCAGTTTTGAGTCATGTCGCAACGGTCACTTCTCCGAAGGAAACACAACTACCACAAAAAATGAAAATTACTGTGCTCAAAATCTCAAGGTGGAATTTATGAAACATACAAAATTAATGAGGGATTGGTTTAGCTATTATTGTTAATATGTAGTCGCCGACGTGGTTGTAGAAGACACGTCCAACTTTCTCAATTAGTGTTGATGATGATCATGGACGCATGATGAAAAATAAGAAGAAGAATTTACCTGGAATGTCGTTAGTATGGGGACATGATTTTAGACAGCTTTTTTTTTTTCCTTTGTATGTTCCTATTGATTTACAATAATCTATTTTAATTTAAACATTTTTAGATGATTCTTAAAATAAGTTTAATTTTTTTTATTTCCTCTGTCTATGATTATTTGAATTCGTAGAACATAGAAAACTTCACCATTGATCTTATTTCAAACTATGTTTTGAGCCATTTTTTTTATTTAAATCATTACTTATTAATAACATATTATCTACATATAATGATAATATAACAAACGTCTCCCATCATCCAATAAATATACACAATCATTATAATAAAAGTATACTTTGTAATAACATTGTGAAAATTTAGGAATTAGTGATGTAGAGCGGGTTGCGGACAGTTTCATGGCCAAGATGGATCAGAAAAGGCCCGGTCGGCGACAGAAGTGATCCAGACCATCGGACCTTAAATCGGGCGTATCTCACAATCTGGAATGAGTTAGGCGAAAAATATATGATTTTGGGGTAGAACGAGCTACTTTGCCAACCAACCCCACTATTGCAACTAACAATTGTGAAAAACCCCTGGATCCACAATATTTCCCTATTTTAATTTCGTTTTACTTATAAATAAGTAAGTTTTAGTTTAATTATAACTCTTCATCCGTCGGGCTTTAGGAGTTGCGTCGAACGTGAAAAGAGCTTAGAATAATTAGGAGAATGGTTTGGTGATGCCAAATAGGACACTTACTATTTTTGGCGAAAACCTCATAAGATTAGTAGACATCACGACCGTTTATAAATGGTAAGTTTACTATTTATAGTAAGTCGCGATTTCTAGGAGTTTTAGTTGTAGTTTGATTTTGATTTCTTTCCCATTGCTTGGTACCTCTATTTAAAGGGTTGTGGACTCATTTTGATGTATTCATTAATCAATTTTGAATTTATTAGAATTTATTTCTATTTTTATGCTTTCTTTCCTCGTGGATTCGAGAAGTCTCTGTGAGGAGTCCAGAGAAGTTCCGTGGATTCAGAATACTTATCCTCTTGAGGAAGACGGTGCTGGACCTCATGTCCTCCCCTGCGTCAATTAGTGTCTAGATTACTTAAGGCCATACAAATATTAATTTCTTCAATCAGTGTACGTTGTTTTTATGTCATTCTATTATATATCCTTTAGGTTTGTTATATAAATATCTTCTTTTAGTATTTCATTTAGAAAAGACTATTAATTTAATATCTATTTGATATTATTTTAAGTTTAAATCAATAATAATAACTATTAGTATTTTAAAAGATGTGAACCTAGTTACAAAAGAGTATATTTTATTATAGTCTATTCTTTCCAAATTGAGTATGTTTTATCATAATCTATTCTTTCCTATCGAGTGTAACTTTTATCGATTAATCTTGCTTTATATTAATTTATTTGTTGTCAATATAATTTTCATTCCATCTTTAATACCCACTTGCATTTTATGATTTCTTCGTCATTCATTAATTAGATTAATCTCAATACTTTATTTTTAATATTGATTTTATTTCTTTATCTATCAATTTTTGTTATTCTATTGTACCTTCATATTTCATGACTTTTTAATAATTTATAAGATTAAGTTTAAATGGTTTTTCACCTAGACATAAAAGTCTCTTATATACGACGGTGGATTTCTTCCTTAAATATTATACTTAGTGTATCTTCTTTTAGTTGAGATTGCACTACAATTTTTTCTAGAAATTTTTAAACATTAAGATCCTAAAAACGTATACCAAATTATTTTAAACATTAAGATCCTAAAAAAGTTTGGTGTAGATAGTAAGAAATGACATGATGACTTGTGGTCTAATTGTAATTATGGCCTTTGATGGAGTGAAATGGTGAAAAGAATTCTTGTAGCCGACCCCAATCAATTGGTCATTATTATGGAAGCTTTCATGTGTATGGAGCCCACCATTGCATGCTTATAAGATTGGTTTTTCAATATGTTTGTGTTTCATCTCATCTACACACTCATGCAAAGATATTTTTGTCTGGGTAATGGGTTCGGTAGGTTGGGTTGTGTCACATCATTTTACCTATGCCATCCACTAAATAAATGGGTGGGTTGGGTTGGCATTAACCAAACCTGACCTATTAATCTAAATGGGCCACTAATCTTTTGCCGAGTCCAACCCGCAACCAATCTGACTTGCTGCGAACTTGGCTTAGAAATGGGTCGGGCCAATTGACCAGTGAGTTGTCCTGAACTTTGCCAAACCTAGTGCCTTTCAAGAATTGTGAGGCCCACATAGAATGTGTTTAATATCTAACCCATCCAGCAAATGTAACTAATTGTGATAAACAAATGAACAAAAATCTGGATGGTCCAGTCACAAGGTGACCCATGCCATAAGAACCAATCTCTACCACCCAAAAATATCTAGATTCGTGTGTAGCTCATCTGATGATTTGAATGGCCAGGTTTTTTTATCCGTTTGATCATCACGGTGGGGTGCATATATATGTCGGATGTGCTGGAAATAATACATGTCATGTGGGCCCCACGATTCTCAACCTCACCACGTTTTTAAGGGGAAAAAAGTTGTTTTTGCGGATTTTAATACTTCCTTTAAAACTTGCTGATAATTTCAACAAGCGCGGGGAATTATTTGGTAAAATCAGAACTATAGGATAGCCCTTAGCCTATTAGAGTCTAGTGCCTGTTTGATTTTCCATGATGTTGTTAAAAAGGATGTCTTAAATTTGAAAAGTTCTGGAAAAAGCTCAACTCAAAGTCCAGCAACAATGTTTCTAAAATTTTCGAGGTTTTCGACCAATTGAGGGATAAGCTCAACTAATCGAAGGTTACGCAAATGATGCGCAGATTCTACGCGGACTCCGTAAATTTAAGGCGTTTCAAAGATACGCATAAGTAGAGTTTCTTAAACTATAAATAGGAGTCTCTAAGGCTATTCTAAGGTAGGTTAAGGCTTTCTAAAGGTATTCTAAGGATTTCTAGAAGGGGTTCTAGGGTTTCAAAAGGTGTAGCAATGGTGAGATTCGAGGTTGTTCGAATCGGGTAAGTCCTTTCTCTTTGTAATTTATGCTTTCATAATGGAATTCTGTTGCTTTGTGCCGTGGTTTTTTTTCGAAAGAGTTTTCTACGTTAAATCTTTGTGTTCTCTTGTGATTACTTGGTGCTGTTGGATTACTATCCTATATCCATATCTGTGTAATTCCATAGCACAAATCCCAACAAGTGGTATCAGAGCAATCATTGGGGTACAGATCTGAATCTGAGAAATAAGCAATAATGATAAGCATTATGTATGATATTGATAAGTACTTAAGAAAAAATAACTTTGAGTTATGAAATATCAAGATGATCAGTTCCTTAATCAAACAAGGCAAAGATGGTGCTCTTGAGGAGCGAAAGTCTACTATGACTAATGATGATTGTAATACTCCTGATAAGAAGGCTTTATCCTCAATTCGTTTATGTGTCACGGATGAGGTTCTCTACAATGTCATGAGGGAAAAAACAGTGCTTAAGTTATGGGTGAAGTTAGAAGATGTCTATGTAAAAAAATCATTTAAAAATCGCCTACACTTGAACCGTCAATGGTATAACTTCAAGATGGCAGGGGGTGGAGATTTGGAGGCTCACATCATAACTTTAATAAATTGGTTTACAAATTATTGGATATGGAGGAAGTAATGAAAGATGAGGAACAAGCATGTATGTTGTTAAATTCTCTTTCGGCATCGTATGAGTCATTCAAAGACACAATGTGCAACATAAATAAAACCCTGAGTGTCGACACCGTTATCTCAGCCCTTCAAGGAAAGGCCATGAGAAAGCTAAACGATGACATGAGGACACTTTCTGATACACTTTTTACAAAGGACGAGAATTCTGAAAAAGGTACAGGATCTTTAAGCTCTAGATCCAAATCCAAGGGCAAGGGCAAATGAATGGTAAAGTGCTGGAACTGTGGGATAGAAGGACACATGAAGAATGATTTTGAAAATCTTAAATTGAAGAGAGAAGAATCTGAGGCTTCGTACAGGGAGGCCAACGCTGCCACGTCAGATGGGTCGAGTGGATGTGATGGTGATATTTTGTCTGTGTCTACGATCAAACGGTCATATGATGATCATAAAGGCGAGTGGATTCTGGACACAAGGGCATCCTTCCACATGACTGCTCATCAGAGTTTGTTCGCCAGTTACAGTGAGTGCGGTGGTGGACAGGTGTTTATGGGCAATGGCATTACCTGTAATGTTGTGGTTGTTGGTACGGTTCACATCTAGATGTTTGGTGGGGTGAAGCGTACCTTGACCGATGTCAAGCACATTCCTGATTTGAAGAAGAATCTGATTTCTCTTAGTGTACTTGAGGCAATGGGCTGCAAGTTCACAGGTATTGATGGTGCTCTCAAAATATCTAAGGGGGCACGGGTAATCATGAAAGCGCAATGACTCAGTAATCTTTACAAGTTAATAGAGAGCACTTCAACAGGTGGAACTGCAGTGGCTGTAGCGGATTCCACCTCTACACTTGTGTGGCATACTGGGCATATCCACATGAGCGGGCAGGGCATGAAAGCTGAGACGCGCAGTCAAAAATACAGAGCAGGTAGAGCAGCCACCTGTGGGAAGAATCACACAGCATAATCGCATGATATCAGCGAGGTACATTGACGAATCCAATATCACATATGCTCTCATTATAGGTGAGGGGGATACGTCTACTATTCAGATGGCTCTATGTGAGCCTAGTACTAAGAAGTAGAAAGTGACTATTGACGATATGATGGATTCGTTGTACCAGATCGACACACTAGAGCTGGTGGAGCTTCTAGTAGGCTAAGAAGCAGTTGGATGCAGAGAATACAGTATGGATACAGAGCGAGGCTGGTAGCGGAGGGTTATGCTTAGAGAGAATGGATAGACTTCTCAGAGATATTCGTGCCGACGGTATAGCATGTGTCTATAAGATTCGTATTGGCATTGGTTGACCAACGTTGGCTCGAGTTGGAAAGGATGGATGTGGAGTCTGCACTTCTGCACAGGAAATCGGAAGAGAAGATCTACATGAAGCAACCAGAACGGTTCGAAGTTAAAGGGGCTGAGAAAAAGAGTTTGCAGGATGTCGTGGTACGACCTATCGCCTAAGTAGTGGTATAAAATTTGATTCCTTCACGATGAGTTAGGAATTGTATGTTGATAACATATAGATCGCCAATTATGACTCGTCTGAAATCAATGTACTAAAGACTCGTTTAAGTGAGACGTTTAGAATGAAGGATCGGGGGGCTGCAAAAAAGGTTCTCAGCATTGATATTTATAGAGACTGGAAGAGGAGTAGGCTTTGGTTATTCAGGCAAAATACCTTAGGTGTGTACTGATCAAGTATGTGATGAACCAGGCAAATCCAGTGAGCGTTCTCTACGTTTCTTTCCTCAAGTTTTCCTCAAGACAGTCCCAAAAACAGATGAGAAAAAGCAGGATATGTCTCATGAGCCTTATTCGAATATGGTTGGTAGTGCATGCTATAGTCTATTGTAACATCCCGAATTTTTCTCAACTTGGTGATGGACGTCCTTGGATGTAGAACTGCCTTAGGACCCTATTCTGTCGTAATTATGGTATAATTTAGTTTAAGTATTAAACTGAATAATCAGTAAAATTAGTTCGAACTACTTTCTATATGAACTGTAGGACCCAAAACCTGTAGAATCGCTAATGCTACATTACCTACAAACTTAGGGGCAATCTCAAAACCCGGTTGCTCTCGAAAGTACATTGAAACTCCGTATCGGACCTGGACCGCGTGTCGAAAGTTCGATGACCGTGAAACTATACGGTTATGACCGTCTTATTAGGCTTGACAACCATTGCAGGAATCAAGCCCAACTACCATCCAAAAATGCACAACTTGAGCCTCGAGTGAAGTGTGTGGGAAACGCGAATATCTTTAGAAAATATACTCAGATTTAAGTGATTTGGGTCGTTCGCTTGCAGGCCAAATTTAAATTTTTCGACCATCAGATTCTGACCCAATTACACCCTTGGATCAAAAAATTCCATACACATGTCAATGTACTTGTGGTCCTGATCGAGTGACATTAGTCGTTGAACTGAAACTGGTCCTCCACGGTCGATCCACAAATCTGATCGGACCAAAATCTTAACCTGATGTAGATCCATTGTCAGGAAATTTTCTCCAGACCGTATGCAGATAATGGACCTCCGGATGAGTCCCGTTGGGCCGAAATAGACCTCTTTTGGTTATAACTTAAGTATATCATGACCCCGAGGCCATTGAGGTCAGTTCTGAGCCTATATAAGGCCCTTTTCTCACCTCACCTCTCTCATATCCGAATTTTACTCCAAACCCTAAGGGAGAAAGAAAGAAAAGGGAGAGAAAAGAGTGGTGATCGAAGGGAGATCTTTTGAGCTTGTGCAGTCCTTCTTCCTTGTTACTCCACACACCGAATCGCCTCCCCCATCGCTACATGAGCGATTCCAACTGCAATTTGGGTAAGAAGACCTAACTCTAATCTATTTTAGGTATCTAACTAGATGAATCGGTGAAATAGCTAACCTATTTCATGATTTAGGTAACCGTTGTGCTGTAGACGAAAATGTAAGATACGAACCGAGTTCGTAACGAGCATACCGACGAAAGGCGCGGACTATAAACGCTTAGGTTATAGTTTTCAAGGCTTTCAATGTCAGTAATGATATATGACTGACTTGATTGTTGTCACATGTGTTTAGATACGATGTTTTCTACATTATATATATATATATATATATATATAGAGAGAGAGAGAGAGAGATATGAAATACGTTGAATAAAATGCATGCCATGTGTTTGTTGAAATGTCTGAATGAATATGAAATTATGAGTTGTGCTTGTCATGCTTGTTAATTGAAAATACATTATCGTTGTATGTGTGGCAACTCCTTTGTGAAAGGATTCGCCATAATATTGGTTATAAATAATATATTACATGTATGTTGTAGTGTGTAGTCTAGGTGTTTGATAAAATGCCTGAATGAGTAATTGTTTGATGAAATGTATTTATTAAAGGTGTTAGGATGAGATCTTCAATTACCTTTTTGATTCGAATAGATTTCTCCATATAATTTACATTAGGCTTAATGATTTATGTATGAAATGTACATGCGTGATGTCATGCTCACTATGTGTTTATAGAATGCTCAAATGATTGAAATGCATGAGTTGGTTGCTAAATCCTGTTATGACTACTATATGGGAATGCTATTACGTGGAGTGTGATTGGGGCTATGATGTAGTCCAGGCAATCGGTAGTAGTTTATGATTGGTGGCCGAATTGTTTTAGCCACGACGGATACGTTCGAGGAATCCGAGTTGTACGCTGATTATCGACAATGGCTAGGCCACAAGGAGTGCATATGTGCTCCATGTTGATTAATTCAACGTATGCTCGTACCAGTCGAGCTTGTCAAGTAACCCGATTGACCCAATATATGTTCACCATGTATGGATGCTACTGCTTGAACCTAAAGTACCACTTATCAGTGAAAAGCCCTTTTAACCTTGGTACCTCGATTCGCTAAGACTCATGAGCCGGGCATGGTGGTATACGAACCATGGTCGAGCTGTCGGCCTACGTTGGGGCGACGAGCCCCCCCGTAGTGACTAGTGAGCAAACCAAACTCGTGAGCCAAATACGGTGGTATGGGACACTGTATTCGAGTTGTTGGCCTACGTTAGGTGTCGAGCCTCTCATAGTGACCTCGAGTATACTCTAGGACTACACTAAGGCGACGAGCCTTTCCATAGTCACCTCGAGTATGAAATAGGCCTACCCCGGCACAGCCTGGCTGTGGTCCCCAGTCAGGTTAGTGACGAACCTTCGAAAATAAACTATCAGTTGGTAGGGCGTTGGTGGTAGTGACCTCGAGTGTGAATTAAACCTATGATGAGGTGACGAGCCTCCCGTAGCAACCTATGGTATAAACTTACAAACTTGCCTATCGTATGTGATTAACTAGAATTGACGACCCTAGATAGATCATCGTTTGGGTAAATGATATAAAAGGAGGTACCTTAGTTTTCCAAACCTGCTATATGAATATGCTTAATTAAAAACTTGGCTAATCACACACATGCACCGCATTGCATGTGCCTTTGGCGTTTGAGTTGAGCACAGTGGGAGTATTGCATGCCACGATTGTAAGATGATGTCGCAAAGGGAGTGCAGGCGAGGGCATACATCATTATCGCATATCATTATTGCATTGACAAGAGTAATTGGGACCTGATTGTTGTACTGCTTTATCATTACTGCTTGACTGAATTGATAACATGTTAACCTTCGCGTTCTAGTTCCACTGAATTAGCGACTCATTCCCACCTTGGACTTCGTAAGCGAGGAGGAAGGATTCTCCTACATTCAACATCGGGCGGATCTATGTAGATCTCGTACCGATACGCAGGGACTACTGGGATACTTGTTTAGTTGAATACATTTACTTCCTGCATTTTATATGTTTAGAAACAACACATGTAATATTTAGCCTGGTTCCATACTCATACTCCGAAATTTGTGAAACATTTTCATAATTAAATGCATATATTTCAGTCTTCCACTTGCCAAATTACATTAACTCTGGAGTTATGATATGCTGTTTTAGTATAATCTCACTCATGCTTAAATGCACTAATATGGACAATATTCAAACATCGTTATCAATGTTGCATAAGTGATGCGTTAGAACTCGGGAGTAGAGCTTTGCTCGAACCCCGATTTTCAGGGCGTTACATCTGTGCTAGACCAGTGATTTCACGGAAAATCGATGTTGTGATCAAATACCCCGGCTAGCAACATTGTGTGAGACCCGTATCATAACCCGTACCGTTCCGTATGCCTTCGCGGTCCTCTCAGTCGAATTCCGGCGACCTGTGATCTGTTATCGGCAGTTGCGCGTGACCTTGAGTCATATCCCATTGCGACCCGAGACCTGTACCCTTGCGACCGCGCCGTCGCTGTGGTTCTGACATCGCGTCTCACGTGCCGAGGCGATACCCAGGCCAGGATATGGGCCCGTGTTCAGTTCGAGGATAAATGTCGCACGTTGCAATTCGTAGAAAACATCACATCAATTCCATCAATCCCATCAATCAAAGTACATATCACACACCATCACTCACCCATCCCCAAGTACAACCACCCCTCCCCTAAAGTCAACTCTCTCTTACAAAAGTACACATCACACCCATCACACCCATCTCTCTCTTACACCTCTCTCTCTCATCTCTCTCATTCTCCAAGCAAGCATCTCACGTCCAAGCAAGCTTCCATGAGAGAGCTTGTATGACTCACCTTCCTATCACCTAAATCAATCATTAGATCATCATCTCAACCATTGAAGTTCGTCAATTGAAGCTCTAAGATACTTTGGTGAAAGAAGGAGGAGAAGATTATAAGTGGGTGCTTCTTTCTCTCTCTTTCTCTCTCTCTTTCATTTGAGTTGATTTGGCCGTGTGGCCCACCCGAATGGACCCCACCATGAATTTTACATTTTATCTATGTTGTCCATCAAGTGGGCCCACCTAACATTCCATAACCCACAGGCCGGGCGTGGAGAAAACATAAATATTTGATTGCTCCAATTAGGTGGGCCACGTCCCAGGTGGGCCACGTCCATGTGGGAACCACCATGATGCACATATTAGAGTGTCCAGCGTCCAGGGACGCTGGACATGCTCAGTCGTGGGTGCGGCTAAGAGTGAAATGTGAACTGACGTGTGGGGGTGGCTAAGGGTGATGTGTGGACCCCTCCTACAGGCCCCATCCTGATGTATGTACTTAATCCAAGCCGTCCATCCTTTTCCTCAGATCATTTTAGGTGTTGAGCCAAAATTTGAGACCAATCTGATTCTTGGGCGGGCCATACCATAGGAAATAGTAATATTACCATTAAAACCCACCTTGATTCTTTTATTCGCCAAAAACACGTCACATTGGTCTCATTTGGACGATCAGGGGCCATAGAATTCAATGGCTGAGTTGGATTTTTCAGATGTGGGCCGTGTATATGAAAAACCACGGTATTTAAAATAATAATAATAAAAAAAAAATAGCAAACAGCAGAGCTATTGCTGTTAGCATCCGGTGGATGCTGCAGCAAGCAACATCTGCTGCTTGGACGTAGGGTCCATGGCCCCACTGCAGGTCCCACCTTGATGGGTGTAGAACATCAACACCATGCATTGGTGGCCCCCTTTAGTTCCGTGGGCCCCCTCCAAAAATAAGCCGTTCACGGCACTTAGGTGGTCCACACCATCAACAGTAGGAATTGAATGTCTACCATTAAAACCCCTTTTTTTGGGTTATAGAAGATTTTGGATTGATATGGAGATTTGCTTTTTTGTTTTCTTCTTTATTCATGGCTTTGTGACCTTATAAACAGATTGGATGGCAAATCAACGTTACAGTGGGCCTGACGTGGGACCCACCATCTAGAGACGAACTGGCTGGTTTTTCACACACCAGCTATATACATAGCTGTGTATTGACGTTGGCAAGGTTCGTGGGACCCACCTTAATGGCATGTGTGGCCAGCACATACGTGGGACCCACCTTGAGTGTATGTGCCTTGCATCCACCGTCACTCCAGCGCGTCCAGAAGATCTGGACGCTAGACTGGATGATGTAATATTATATTATAAATATTATATATATATATATATATTATATATATATATATTATAAATATTTATTTATAATATATATATATATATATATATATTAATAATATAATATATATTTGGGTGGGCCACTTCCACGTGGACCCACCATGATTTATGTATTTCATCCACCGTCCATTTCAGGACGGTGAGACCTACCCTGATGTATCTGTTCTGTCCTCGCCGTCCATTGTATGGACGTGGGACCCACCATTATGTAAGTGTTTTATTCATGCCATTCGGTCCACGTGCGTGGGCCCCACACCATTGTGGGATGCATCCACACTGCCCATCCAGTTTTTTTTTTCCAAATCATTTTAGGGCCAGGACCAACGGCTAGCGCGCGGGTCAGCAGACAGCAGGCCCACCACTGATGTATGTTTCATCCACGACCATTTATTTGTGCATGCTGCTAGAGTGCCGTCTAACAGCTGCAGGGCCACCTGACGTGTGCTTTGATCCACCACCGTTCAGTGGAAGGTCTGTGGGATCTACCATGATTTATGTATTTTATCTAGGCCGTCCAGATTGTATGGGACCCACCTTGACGTTCGCGTTTTATATCCAGCGTCCGTCTATCTACCCTAGAACGGCGGGACATCTCCCACTCTAACGTGTGTGTTGTATACACACCGTCCATCCTTTTTGCTGGTGGGCCACATCTGTGGACCCCATCCCAATGTATCTGTTGTATCTGCACCGTCCAGAATGTTGGATGGTGAGATCCACCTTGGTTGAATACGTGAGATCCACACCATCAATCTATCAGGTGGACCACACTGTAGAAAACCGTGGAGATTGAATGGCTACCATTGGAATCCTTTTTGGGTCACAGGAGTTTTGGATCAATATAATATTTGTTTTCCTCTTGAATTTAGGTCTTTGTGACCGTATGAATAGATTGAATAGAAAATAAACGTTATGGTGGGCCCTACCTTAATGTATTTATGGCCCATCCATGGGGCCCACCCGGATATATTTGAGGCTCTTTGGTGCGGCCCGTGGGTGCGGCCCACTTGATGTATGAGGCCCTTTGGTGCGGCTCGTGGATGTAGCCCACTTGATATGTATGATGCCTAGGTGCAGGGCCCATCTATTGTGTATTTGAAGCCCATGGGTTATGGTCCGTTGTGATGTATTCGAGGCCCATCGGCGAGGCCAATACGATGTATATGTGGCCCATTTAGTGAGGCCCATGTAATGTATTTGAGGCCCATGTGATTAGGTCCACCTAGATGTATTTTGTGGCCCATTTGTCAAGCCCGCCTTGATGTACTTTGTGGCCCATTTGTCAAGCCCGCCTTGATATATTTATGACCCATCCCTGAGGCCCACCTTAATATATTAGTGTGGCCCATTGATACAACTCGTTTGACGTGTATGATATGAGGCCCATTGATGTGGCCCATTGTGATGTAATTGAGGCCCATTTGATGTGTATAAGGCCCATGTGTAAAGCTCACTTAATGTGTATTTGAAGCCCATGGTTTGTGGCCCATGTGTAAAGCTCACCTAATGTGTATTTGAAGCCCATGGTTTGTGGCCCATATGATGTATTCGAGGCCCATGTGATGCGGCCCATAGTGATGTGTACTGGGCCTTTGTGCGAGGCCATGGGCCCACTTTATGTTCACCACTATGTAGGTCACTCCTTGGGAGCAATGTTGGTTAGATGTCCATATTGATGGATAATGAAGGTTAGATGTCCTCATTGTGACCTTACCTTAGGCCTTGTTAGGCTCATTCTCTTCATGGGTTAACCCAAATAAGCGGGCCCCATTTGCTATAAACGGATGGCTCCGTGTTATCGGATTTGATATAACCATGGCCGAAAGTCGATCCTTACATTATGGTTGATTGGTTGTCCATTTATGGACCCCGCCTTGTTTATATATGCTAGATGTCGGTGCCGATTATCGATGCTGATCGTCGATGCTGATTATCGGTATCAATTACCGAGGCCGATTCTGATTGTCGAGGCCGATTCTGATTGTGAAGGCCGAGTATCGAGGCCTATTCCGAGTGTCAATTTCGATTGCCAAGGCCGATTGTCGAGACCTATATGATGTATATGCGACCCATAGTTGAGGCCTATTGTGATGTGTTTATGGCCTATGGGCAAGGCCCATTGTGATGTATTCATGGCCTATGGGCAAGGCCCATTGTGATATGTATTAGGCCCATGATGCAAGGCCCATTTGATGTATTCGGGGCCCATGTGTAAGGCTTACATGTCATGTATTTGAGGCCCATGAGCAGGGCCCACCTGTTGTATATATGTGACCCTTGAGTAAGGCCCATGTTGTTGTATATTAGGTCCTTGTGTGAGGCCATGGGTCCACTATATGTTAGGCTCTATGTGGGTCATTCCTTGAAAGCAATGTTGGTTAAATGTCCACATTGTTGAGGTCGATTGTCGATGCTGGTTATGGATACCGATTTTGAGAATGTGACAGCATAGCATCATGATACATGCCCATACGCATCATCTGCATGTTTGATGTGGTTGATCATTGCATATGTCATTGAGCATGTTGTTATGAGACTCTGATAGGCGGAGGTTATCTTACATAAGTGCACGGTATGTACAAGATTAATGAGTGACTGGATTGTATTACTCATGCATCTTACATTATAATTACTATATACCTTAGCAACATCAGGGTGTAGCCACTACAAGCATACCGTGGATGGTCAGACGGGACACCAAAATTTGTTCTAGCATCGGGCTGTCATAGATGGCCCTGGGTGAAAATCCCTAAACCCTCTTGGTACCAGAGGATGCCCCAACGTCGAGACCGAGTGGATACATGAGAGCCCGAGTGCCGGATACCAGGAGATCGCGTATCTCACTGTGTTGTGGTCGGTTGGGAGGGGGTGTGGCCTTATCCGCCCGAGGGTAGGGGGAAATACTAGGCTGAGTTTGACCAGCTCGTGAATGGGTCCACTATCGACATGCCGAATAGGTATTGACAGACTATTGGCTAGGCGGATAGTGAGGTTTCTTACGCTCACTTAGACTGTGCGGCTGGGAGAGCGGCACTGCCATTTGGAGTGTATTAAACTCTGTTGATGATCCCAAAGATGAACAGTACTAATATGTGGACTTATTGGGCAGGAGTTGCATACTCATTTATTCATTCATTCACTATCCACTCGGGCTGGTGGTGCATAACTATTTGTTACGTGTACCTTTGCAATGGTTAGGATTTCTGTTGGGGCGCGCGACTAACCTGAGATCAGAAATTTACCACATTGAGTCTGACTATCCAAATTTAGGTATGGGACTGGTTTAGATAAAAGTCCCTTGTGATGGACCCCATAGCCCGCGATACTACATACTATCATCCCGACTTCACACTCCAACATGGTCATTCCATTCGCACCGCATATTGCATTACATTTGCGGCATATGACATTTTGGGTTACCTGTGTTTCTGCATTTATATGATTTAGATACGGCGTCTGATATTTGACTCTTTATGACTCCACATTCGTATAGTTGATCTATATCGCACATTCTAACATTGTTCCTCATTTATATAGTTGATCTGTATCGCGTATTCTAATATTGTTCCTCATTTGTATGGTTGATCTGTATTGCATATTTTGATATTGTTTGACTCATGGACCTGTTAGTATTTTGGGTTTACTCTGATAACGTATGATTCATAACCTTGCGCCTATTTTGACATTGTATGATTATGACATTGTGTTGAATACTTAGCACTTACCTTGTACACACAGTTACACCTCCCTCTAAGCTTTCTATAAGCTTATACACGATAGATGCGTGAAAGAAGTGTGATGTTAGGTTGCGGCAAAGATGCGGAGCCGAGCTTGAGCTTGGAGCGCATCTGCATGTCTTACTGAAGCTTGATTTTCGATTTATGTATTTCCTTTTCAGCATTGTATTCAAATGATTATATTAGCGGATATCTGATGATGATGTTACCTTTGTGAATTTGGGTAATATTGTGGTTATGCTTATTACGAGTTAAATGTACAAAAAAAAAAATCCTCTTTCTAGGATCCCAGGATCGGAATCTGGCGTATGAACGCTAGGAGCCAAGAATAGGGTACTACGGAGGTTGTCGATACCGGATTCGGCGATCAAGATTCCTGTAAATCCAATCTTCGGGTTTTAGGGCATGACAGAAGAATCCGATCTTCGGGTTTTGGAGCGTGACATATTAGGTAGCAATGAGATGGTTACTTCGATACATTCGAGGTGCGAAAGACTACGTCTTTACTTTTGGGAAGACAGGGACAAAGTTGGTTGGGTGTGTGGATTTAGATTATGCAGGCGGTGTGGATACCAGGAAGTCAACTTCAGGTTACTCGTTTATACTAGTGGGTGAAGCAATTAGTATGATGTCCATGTTATCTGACAGGTGCTTGAGGAATGAGGCGTAACATTGGAGAAGATTCATACAAGCGTGAATCCAGAAAACATGATCACCAATGTCGTTCCTGCAGAGAAGTTGATCAAGTTTTGTGCAACTTCTCTGGGCTTGGCGATGATGTAAAAGGAGTACAGAGTGTGCACGAAAAGATATAATGATGCGAAGATAAGAGAAAATGTATTTTTAAAAAAAAACTACACGTTTTAAGATTGAAGACATGGTGAAGATTGTTGTTAAAAAAGATGTCTTAAATCTGAAAAGTTCTGAAAAAAGTTTAATTAGTGGAAGCAAGTTTGACTCGAAGTTCAGCAACAATATTTCTAAATTTCTGAGGCCCTTCGACCAATGGAAGCCCAGGCTCGACCAATCGAAGGTTACGCAGATGGTGCATAGATTCTGTGTGGATTGCGTAAATTTGAAACGGTTTCAGAGAGGTGCGTAAGTAGAGTTCCCTAAACTATAAATAGGAGTCCCTAGGGCTTTTTTAAGGTAGGCAAAGGCTTTTTAAAGGTATTCTAAGGGTTTCTAAAAGAGGTAGTAGGGTTTCAAAGAGTGTAATAAGAGTGAAATTCGAGGTTGTTCGAATCGAGTAAATCCTTTCTCTTTGTAATTTATACTTTCATAGTGGAATTCTGTCACTTTGTGCAGTAGTTTTTTCCTGAAAGGGTTTTCCACGTTAAATCTTTATGTTCTCTTGTGATGGCTTAGTGCTCTTGGATTGCTATCCTAAATCCATATATGTGTGATTCCGTAGCACAAATCCCAACACATGATACATGTAAATCATGGTAAATAAGTAATTATTACTTTTTCACATTGTTTGAAACCGTGAGAGTAATTCCACCTTGAAAATCGATACAAAAGTGTTGACTTAAAACTGTGGACCCCCCCGTACTGTATATGATATATCTGCATTGCCCATTTATTTTATTTAAACATTTTAGGGCATGAGCTAAAAAAATGATCCAATGCTTAAATGGCCCACGTGAAAGGAAACAATGGCCTTAATTCGTCCATCGTTGAAAGTTTTTTCCTTCGCTAGACCCATATTGAGGTTTTTTTAAATCATCTAACCCGTTCATAGGGTCACAAAGGCATGGATAAGGAGAAAACAAAAATATCAGCTTGATCTGAAACTTTTAAGGGTCATAAGAAGTTTTTAATAGTAGGTGTTTGATTCCCGCTATTTACTTTGGTGTGGTCCACTTGAGCTTTAGATCTACCTCATTTTTTTTCTCACGTCCTAAATTTAGTTGACATAACAAATGAGTGGTGTGGATAAGTCACATACATCACGATAGGCCCCACATTAATTTCATAAAATTCTCGATTTAATTATTAAAAAAAGTAAATAGTCACATTTGCATTAGCAAAAATACAGTAATTACCTAGGTAAATAATTATTACCTATTTACATGGTAATTACAATTGAGCTGAAAAATCAAGCAAGCTAGCCAACTTAAAAACCAAGAAACATAGGCTTAAAGACCTTTGAATATGGAAAAATGCCCCTGACCCAAAACACAAAGTCATGGGCTGCTCCACCCACAGCACCTATCATATATCATTGACATGCATGCATGAATCCCATTTCCTTTGTCGGGGGACTGAAAGTATCAATACCAACCAAAATTGTATAAAATACAAGCCGTGGCTCTAACAACAACAACAACTACACCGGTCCAAATATGGATTTGCAAACACCCAGGGCCCAGGGCCATTTTGCCGGGCAGATTGAATGGTATTGAATGGTTTTATAAAGGATTGCATATGTTGTAAGGAAATGATTGCAGCGTCAGTGGATTGTCGGCAAAGCCATGGGATTGCTATATCCTGGGACAAGTGCACCGAGTCTGTTTGGCACGCCGGGCCAATCCCGGGATTTTACCTTCAAATCCCTTCCAATCCGTCCAACCAAACACGTCGCAGGCAAAATTGAACGGATTAGGAGGGATTGAATGGATTTTAAGGTAATGATGGTGATGTCGGTGGATTGATTAAGATCCATGGGATTGCTATAACCCTGGAAGGGTTCACCGAGTCTGTTTGGCACGTCCGGCCAATCCTGGGGTTTTATCTTCCACTCCCTTACAATCCCTTCCAATCCGGCCGGCCAAACGGGCCCCTAACTTAATGTAAATCCGTAAGTCTCCAACGACAGCAAGGATAACAACGAGAAGATTAGGAGAGTTATTTTATACTCTGGTGGACTCTCGTGGTTGATACGATGTCACTTAAAATTTGTACTCATGCCATAGACTAACTCTAAGTTAAGCTGTCTGATTTATGAGATATAGCTAGTGTAAATAGATAATCCACCATCGATTAATGGAAAATGGACTAGTTTTAATCTTGTCCGTCCAGTAAATATTCACCAATCTTCCAGTTTAGAAATGGAATTAGCTTTATTTTTAGCTTGACATCCATCTAAACTTGGGAACCACGATTTGGATGGTTTGATCTGAATGTTCCATAACATTTTTTTAGTGAATGTATATCAACCATCACACTCCGGAAGAGTATCAAAATCTCTCCCTCTACAGCTTCATTTCATTTATTTCCGTTAATTTGTAATGAAGAGATTTTCAAAATCCCGGCAGATTCTAAAATATCGTGATAAATTTGCGATATTAAATCGTAAGTAGTAAAAAGGTGAAGAAATTTGTTATGTAAATAAATATTTAAATTTATTTTTTAATTTAAAATAAATATTTAGATATTTTAGTTTCAACAAGATTTTAACATTATCTCAGGAAAATTTCATCCGAAAAATTGCCGAGAACGAGATTTTTCAGTATGAGCCGAGGTTGCCTTTTCTCACTCTTCTTTTTTGTGGTTTTGTGTGGTCGTACGTACATCTCACTTTCTTTTCTTTTCACGTGATTTGTTTCCTGGAAAGTGATGGGAACTCACTTCACACCCTGATTGTAATTACATTATTGGAGACACGGCCCGTCCAGTCAACAATCTCGGCTCAACACCTAAAACCGCTCAATCGAATAATCACAACTGTCCAATAGGTGCCTCTAAATGGAATCGTATGACATGAGTAGCCTTTCATTTATGATTGTCCATTTGCAGGCCACACTTTAGGAGAGCGGATTAGGTGTTACACTGACCGTGAGGTGCCCACCTTGATGAATTTGATGTACATCCACGCCGTCCATCTGATTTTAGGACTTGATCCCAAACCTTAAGAGGATCCAAATCTCAGGTGGACTCCACCACTGGAAACAGTGGTGAACGGATATTAAAAACTTCGTGGGCCACAAAAGTTTTGGATCAAGCTGATCTTTGTATATTCCCATCATCCAGTTCACATTATGAAAAGGTTGGATGGCAAATTAACATTACGAAAACCTTAAAATAGATCTTAGGAAGTTTTTAATGGTGGGACATTCAATCACCACTGTTTCCTGTAGTGTGGTCCACCTGAGATATGGATCTAATTAATTTTTCGGACCAACTTCTAAAATGGGTTGAAAAAACGGATGGACAGTGTGGATAAACAACACGTCATCAAGGTGGACTCCTCAGTAAGGGTAACACCCAATCCGCTCCCACACTTTAGGGTCTGTTTGGGCGGTGGGATTAGAAGGGATTAGGTGGGATGGGATTTAAAAAAACATAATTATTACCCATGACAGGTATTGTCCCCCCGATGCCATGGGATAAAATTAATGTCATGCTTTGTTGATAACATTATCTAAGGAAAATGGTACATTGAATGGATGTAGCCCCACCATCATTGAATTTTTATGAGAATAACACACGTGTTATATCTAAAATTCATTTGTTTTGAAACCTCATTACATTTTATGGCATGGGCCTAAAAATGAGGAAGATCCAAAACTTATGTGGATCCTGAAAAAAGTTTTCACGGTAAGTATTTAATCCCCATTGCTTTCTATGGTGGGTCCACTTGAGCTTTAGATTTACCTGATTTTTTGGCCCATACTCTAAAATAATCTAGATAAATGGGTGGACGGTGTGGATATAGCCCACACATCATGGTGAGACCTACACAGGTTCCCAAACA